>JAKCOX010000392.1:0-139861 GCA_022605575.1 Laterallus jamaicensis coturniculus
AAAATCTGTCAAAAAAAAAAAGCTTTCTCTTTCTGGTCACTTACCAGGCAGCTGTTCTTGGATTTACATACTGATTCTGGATGTTGAGAAAACATCTGGAATTTAAGGGACCTCTAAGCACTAGATGTTTCTCTGGCCACTGACGTTTTAGCGGAACCCAAACCTCTCCAGCCCACATGACTTAGGTTCCCAGACCTCCCGAATTGCATGCATTAGTTAAGGCACAACATCTCCAAACTTCCCTGCCCCCATTTTCTATCATATCTTAGCAATCGAAAAGGACTGGAAAGCTGGAATACCTGCAGGACAATGAGCATAGTTCATGATGATTATGTTCCAATCAGATAACTGCACAAAAGCAACACTGACTAGTAACTGTACAGAAAAGAGCGACTAATTTTGCAGGTGTTATAAATTATCTGTTCTTTAGACTTATCAAGTAGAACTAGACAAAAGAAACATGCAGAGCTCTCTAACTTTGTATTAGAGGATATTGATGTGTGACATTTAAACACAAAGCAAATTCTGAGGTGCTCTTCATAAACAGCAAAAGTGTCTTCAGAGTCTTCTGTGCCCCACAGGACAGCATAGCCTTCTCTTCCCAGGAAAATCAACTTGTGTGCTAAGGCTCAAACCCCTGCAGGGATCATTCCACAGATAATCACCACAGCATCTGTAAACAGCAAGTTTGCACAGTCTGTTCTGTCTATATATTTAAAAGAAAATGGTCAGACTTTCATTCTGAGGAGCCTTGCTAGGTTAATATGTGATACATAAGCTGTGAGATCCTTCTTCCAGCCACCCACATCCTACAGTCTGAAGCTCCGCAGGACAGAGGGGAATAGTGGTTCTTTGTAACTCAGAGGATAATGGTTCTACAATGTCAAAAGCAGATTGGCATTTTAGGCTGTATCTATTGTTGATACCATCTGAAAGCTGTTTAGCGACTGCAGCAAAAATAACTGTTGGTTATGGGGTTGGAACATAAGCATGCAAGCAAAAATTTCAGAGTAGCTTATTAGCTTGAAGATGTGTATAGGCTTTGGAATTGCAGAGACATCCTTGTGCAGCACACGAGAAAGCAGTATGGAAGATGTTGAGTTGCTTATGGGAAGGGGAAAACGATAGTTTTGAAAAACCTCAAAATTACTTTTCTTCCCATAGATAAGAAACTATTTATTTGTCTTTTATTATGCTAAAATAGAGACCACTAGGAGATTTCAGTGTTGAAGTAGAAAGAAAGCATTCTTGCAGCATCCATGAGGATTTAGGGAGGAAGAATCTTCCCCGCAATGACAGTGTTCAATAAAACATGTAACTGCATACAGACAGTAAAGTCTTAAGTAATTAAAAAAAAATTTCCCTACCAATATGAATGAATGTCAGAAAAATAAGAATCACAGAATCACAGAATCTTAGGGGTTGGAAGGGACCTCAAGAGATCTTCGGGTCCAACCCCCCTGCCAAAGCAGGCTCCCTATCTCATATTACATAGATAGGCGTCCAGACGAGACTTGAATATCTCCAGAGAAGGAGACTCCACCACCTCCCTGGGCAGCCTATTCCACTGCTCCGTCACCCTCACTGTGAAAAAGTTCTTCCGCATGTTGGTGCGGAACTTCCTGTGCTCCAGCTTACAGCCATTGCCCCTAGTCCTGTCCCCACAGACCACTGAAAAGGGGCTGGCCAATTCCCCCTGCCACCCATGTCTAAGATACTTGTAAACACTAATTAGGTCCCCCCTAAGTCTTCTTTTTTCCAGGCTGAACAGACCCAGCTCACTCAGCCTATCCTCATAGGGGAGATGTTCCAGACCCCTAATCATCTTTGTCGCCCTTCTCTGGACTCTCTCCAGAAGGTCCCTGTCTTTTCTATACCAGGGAGCCCAGAACTGGACACAGTATTCCAGGTGGGGCCTGACCAACGCAGAGTAGAGGGGGAGGATCACCTCCTTCGACCTGCTGGACACACTCTTCCTGATGCATCCCAGGATCCCATTGGCTCTCTTGGCCACCAGGGCACACTGCTGGCTCATAGCCAACCTGTCATCAACCAGGACCCCGAGGTCCTTCTCCATAGAGCTCTTCTCCAACAGGTCATCCCCCAGCCTGTACTGATACAGTCGGTTATTCCTCCCCAGGTGCAAGACTTTGCACTTGCTTTTGTTGAATTTCATTAGATTTCTCCCTGCCCAGCTCTCCAGTCTGTCCAGATCTCGCTGAATGGCAGCGCAGTGTTCCTGCTTGTCAGCCACTCCTCCCAGTTTTGTATCATCGGCGTACTTGCTGAGGGTGGATGCTATTCCCTCATCAAGGTCGTCAATGAAGATATTAAACAGGACTGGACCCAACACTGAGCCCTGGGGAACACCGCTAGTCACAGGCCTCCATTCAGATTCTACTCCACTGATCACGACCCTCTGAGCCCGGTCTGACAGCCAGTTCTCAACCCACCTCTTAAGACAGTTCTTCAGATTACAATATGGCTTTTATTTATATCTAAGAAACAACATAGGACAATTGATCCTGTATGAAAGAAGGTTTTTTAAAAAAAAATCCATACTAAAATAAATTTGTATGTCTAAAAATGACTGCTTTTCTAGAATACCAGCCAGTTACCAGAAGTCTTCAGTTCCAGTTGGACTTACGTGATAAATAATTTAAATACAAGCTTTTTAAACAACAAAAAAATCTCTTCTTATCCATGCAGAGAGTGCATTATGCTTTAGCACCATTACTGTAATCAAGACTGTTTGGAATACCAGGATGAAAAACAAAAAAAAAAAGCAAAGCAGCCAGGCCTTTTATGTTTTGTGTTTCATCATTTGTTTTAAATATTTTAAATAATAAGAGGCAGTAGTATCTTTAACCACAATAATGATATTCCACATTTTATTGTTTATGATTTAACATTCTAATATTTATCTTTTTCAAAATAGAAATTATTTTATTAATTTTCTGTGACACAATTCTATTTTCAGATATGCTAAATCAGTTTTATATTCTCCTTTTAGAATTTTACAACAGTTCTTATCTTCCGTGTGATTAAATAAACTTTACTGGTTTAAGTGATAAGAAAATGCAGTTATCCATAATTTTTAAAAGTGGATATGAGTTTTATTTAAAAGGAAATCAGTAAGACACATAAATTCAACATCATTCATCTTGCACTTACTCTTAATTTCCAGTTTATGAAAATAAACACCTACTGAAAGTGCATACTGGAATTCAAGGTTATTTATGATATAACTGGCAAAAGGTATTCAGAAGATATTGCATGCAATTTTAACAAGCACATCAAAAATTTTATTACTCACACTTTTTAAATTTCTTAATCAGTATAATAAAGAAACATATGCAAATGTCCATTCTTTTAATAATTTAAATGGTACACAACATTTACGGCATGGGATAAGAAAAGAAAAATCTCAAGAGTAATACTTACATATTTTTCTATCATCTTTCTGGAAATCTACTTTTTTTCCTGAAACTGTTACCACTTATCACAAAAACTTACATATTTTTCTAGTTTAGGTTGATTCCTTGTCTTGAACACATTTTAAATGATAAGAAAATTTAATGCTTTCTCATTTATAATTTGTAGCCAGGAAAAAAACCCAAAAACCTGCAAAATAACATGAAAAAACAAACAAACAAAACAAAATGCATAGAAATGTACTCTCATTATATGCCAGAAGTAATCTCTCTAAATCAAATGAAAGAAGTCGTGTGAAGGGCTTGCTAAAAAAATATAGAATTGAACACCTAGAAAAGTGTAGGGCTACCAGCTTGGTTAAGCCAAAAAATCTTCTGAATAGGTTCTGAGTTGTCTAAGGTTGTTGTATATTTTGGCATGGCTCCCACCATGTCATGTCATGGCGGTAGCTTTATTGAAAGCATTTTAGGTGGCCAGAACATTTCAGGTGGGAGAGCTTTGATTTCTAGGACCTCTCAGACACCAAGACAGTAAGGCAAAAGTATTTCTTTGAGTATTTAGATTACACCTAAAGGCAGAACTTCAGTTTGTGGAAATAGCTGTTATTCAGCAGAAGTCTAGCTAAATATTCTGAATAAGAACCCTAATCAAGGCATGCTCAGTCTAAATGACATAAATATCAGATCTGAGTTCTTGACCTCCCTATACTTACACTTCCACAGAGAGAGTTTAGGACACTCTGTAATAAAGTCATCCTCCTGTCGAAGCAATACTTCTTATTCAGAAAGGTGGCTGGCAAGAAGGACATAACTTGTTGCCTACTGCTAATGGCATTCTCCAGATACTTGATTCATAGCAATTAGTAAGTTCTGATTGCATGAAATACATATATAACATCTTTAACTGAGACAGAACCAATCCTTCCTTCAAACCACAAAAACTGTAGATGTATACAATAAAAGAACTGAATATCCTCATAGCAGCTGCATTTATAGCCTGGTAATAAAAGCTTCTTCTCCTTGAGAAATGGCAGCTTTAATATTGAATCTCCTCAGACAAAGAACGTAATTCTCATGTCTTCCATTTCCTTGTCATGATTCAATCTGAGGAACATTATAGAATATATCACTTCCTCTTGTCTGTCAAAACAAAATACTAATAGAAAAGATTAAGCGACCACACACCTCAACTTTAGTAAAGACTTTGACACTGTCTCCCATAATATCATCCTAGACAAGCTGACAAAGTATAATCAGGTAAACAGACAGTGAAGTGGGTTAAAAACTAGCTGAAAGACTCGTCCCAGAAGGTTGTGATCCCCTTGTACTGAGAATATCACAAGGTCCATCTTGAGGCCAGTCACTAGTGGTGTATCTCAGAGATCAATACTGGGTCAATAGTGTTTGTAATTTTCATTAATGCAAGATAGAATCAAACTCTTCTCAATAGTGTCCAGTGGCAGGACAGACAATGAAAACAAGTAAAATCCCATCCGAAGTGAAGAAAACCTTTTTTTAATTATTATTTTATTTTATTCTTCTTTAATTGCAAGGGTGATCAACCACTGAAATAGGATACCCAGAGAAGTTTTGGAATCTCCATCCTTGGAGTTATTCAAAACCCAACTGGACATGGCTCTGGGCAAGTTCCTTTAGCTGTCCTTGCTTGGACAGAAGAATTGTATTAGATTATCCTGACAGATCCCTTTCAGTCTAGAACATATGTCACTCTATACTGCATTGGTACCACCTTACCTTGAGTATTGTGTGCAGTTTTGGGCACCACAGTATAAGAAGGATGCAAAAAGATTGGAGAGCATCCAGAGGTGGGCAGTGAGGATGGGGAAGGGTCTGGAAAGAAAGTCTTATGAAGAGAGGCTGAAATCCCTTGGTTTGTACAGCCTAGAGAAGAGGAGGCTGAGAGGAGACTTCGTTGTGTTCTACAGCTTCCTGACAAGGGGGAGCAAAGGGGCAGGCAGTGATCTCTCTTTGGTGACCAGTGATAGAGCCCAAGGGAAGAGCATGAACCTCCAACAAGGGCAGTTTAGGTTTCATGTTAGGAAGAGGTTCTTAATTTAGAGGGTGGTTGGGCACTGGAATAGGATCCCCAGGGAAGTGGTCACAGCACCGAGCTTGTCTGAGTTCAGGAAGCATTTGGACGATGCACTCAGTCTCCTGCTCTGACTTGGCTGGCCCTGTGTTGAGCCAGGAGTTGGACTCGGCGATCCTTATAGGTCCCTTCCAACTCAGGATATTCTATGATTCTGTGAATATGTTTGTGTATGTGTAAAAATGAGTACACTCATGTATGTACACCTATGAATGTATAAATATCAAGCATCTCTATTTCCCCAGAACTAACACTTCTTTATGTGCTATACATACTGTGCTGGTCAAGGTTTTAGAATTATATCTACTGTTTTCAATACATTAATCTGTAGGAACAGGAAAACATCATGGAACATTGTATACAAAAACCTGGCTTTTCTAGCCAAGTGCAGTGCCAGAAGGAGAAGGCGATATACATATGTAATTGTACACCCACGCAATCTTTTCACAATATGGAACACATTTTGTTTACATCTGTCATAGCTACTGTATGTTAACTTTTTTCATAGTAAGTAATAACCATTGCCTTGAGTTGATTATTGACTGTGGTCAAACTTCCTGCTACTGTTTGCGAACTAAAATTAAACAGGAAAATCTGAGTCCTCTATAAATGTATATACAAATGTATCTATGTACACACTTTAAGAATGACTAAACTGCAAATGAGTTCTGAATGAAGACCACCTCTAATTCAACATAAATCTATGTACATCTGAAACATGTTCTTCAGACTATGAGTACTTCAGTGTTAACTCTTTGCTTCCCAAGACAGAATTTTAACATATTTATTTGAAATTCTTCAACAAGGCAGGAAGGGGAATTAACCAGCGGTGTTTAGAGAAAATAAATTCAAGGGTTCAACATTCTGTGAATCCACTAGTACTGGAAAGGCAGAGAAAAACAGCTGGAGGTTCCATTAAGAAGAATGATAGACATACATGTCACCAAAGAGAGAAAACCTGAGCAAAAATAACCCACAAAAAACCCCCTAAGGAAATGCCCACCTTTTGTCTCATGACCAACAGTGGCTGAGGCCAACATCTAGCACCTAGCTGTCTGAATGGCCATAAGTAAATAAATCCTCTTTCAGCTCACTTGAAGTACACTATCAGACTGGTTTGAGACTTGAAATCCAGTAATTGTCGTGTCTTAATTTATCTTTGATGATGATGGATTACAGAAGTGTTAGTTTGGACATTGCTTTATTTTTATTCCATGCTATATCACTCCTACATAAAGAAAAGAAACTCCATAATAACTCTATATGTCAAAGTATTCCATTTCAATCGAGGACTGTTATCAAGTAGAAGTACTTGGCAAAGGAGTCAGTTTTGGGTGACTGTGGAGGGTGACTGGAACCCAGCTAATACACCAGTTACTAGGAGTGGAAGAATGTTGTCATTTTGATAGGAAATTGAGAGATTAAGGAAATTTTTTCCACAGTTCTAAGGAGACCTTTGGTGTAATCATATCCATGTGTCTTGCATGTTCCACTTTGTCATCACCAAAGACTGCAGCACACCATGTGGCTGTAATTAATCGTAAGCATTGCCATTGTCCCTTTCAAAAAGCTGCAAACCCAGGGAGGTAAAAATTCAGGAGAAGGTAGGAGATTGCAAACAAAAATCCCAGAAAACAGAATTACAGGTATACTGACAATGTCAGTGAGTCCTGTTGCAGATGACTGCAGCTGGTGTCCCAAAGTAAATTTGAAAGGGTTGTGATAGTAGTGACACACATTCAGTAAGTAAATACTTCACATGCAGTTCTTCTAGCCAAGACAACAAGCAGTAAGTAGAATTAGGAACAAACAAGTAAAAGAAAAGACATCTCAAGTTCAGTCTCAAGATAGAGGCAATGAGATTCTTAGAATTTTTTCCCCCTAAGGCTGCAAGGTCGAGGGCTGTTCAGGACCTCTCATCTAAGCCAGTTAAGAGCTTTTTTTAATCAAACATAGCATCAACATTTCTCCTGTGTGTTCCCTTTAAGCTAGATGATCTTTCTTCCAACAAGCTGCATAATTCCTTCATATATTTGTACAGCAAACAATATTCTTGCTAAGGTTATACACTCCTAAGTTGAACAAACCATATATTTTTTATTTTCCTTTGTAAAAATAAATTATTTGTTGTCATTCCGTTACTGCTATTTCTCATGTCATATTACAGTCTAATGTTCAGTGAGTAATATATGACCACTTCCACTACTTAAGCCCAAATGAACATCTAAAAGAAAGAAAAAATCCAAGCTCTACCTGTGATCCCTGTCCTCAGTACTGGCAATATTTATCAATTCTTTGTAACGAAAATTCACGTGTAGTCTTGCCCACTGTGCTCATCACTGAAATTCTTAGTTGACCCCAAAACTATATCCTAAAAAACCCTCTAAGACACTCCTCTAGTCGAGTTCTGCAAAACTCACTGTTTCCCCATCTGTTTCAGCAGTTTATTACCTAAAATGTAAGTTAAAGACATCCCCATTTCCTTTCTATAAAAACTGTCATTTCACTAAGCATATCAGTCTATGCCTTTTGTAAACACAAGCTGTAGTTTATGTGATTTCCCAGTTATTCCCAAAATACAATTTTTTTAGTAAATGACTGTCCTGGTTTCAGCCAGGGGCTTCAGCCAGGAAGGGGCTAACCTGCTGGGCTCGGGACAAGTAACTCAAATTGACCAATAGGATCATTCCATGCCAGTTACATCATGCCGAGTATAAGAAGCAGGGGGTGTTGCAGTGCTGGCGGGCGAACAGCAGGGACCGGGCGGCAGTGTGCTCTGGGCTCGGGGCTTTGTTTACTCGCGGCGCGAGCTCGGGACCTTTGTGTTGCGGCTGGGGTTTGCGCGGGCTGCGGCGCGGTGTCCGTTACGGGGAGTGCGCGATCTGAACTGCTCATCTCAGCAAAAGGTTGTATTGTTCATTGCTATCTGTTCTTCCCCTGTTATTTCCAGTAAAAATACCCTTATCCCAACTTGCGGGGCTCGTGCTTTGGTTTTCCCCCCCCCCGCTCCGGGGGAAATCTGAACGCGTGGTCCCCGGCTCCGGCAGAACCACAACATATTTTGGCGCCTGAACGTGGGGCAATAAAGGTTGGGATAACGGTAGATCTGACTCTGACCCGGTTGCAATTACGGTAAAAGTTGTAAGGATGCTGTTTAAGATGCTGTGGGTATTATTTATAAAGGTGTGGTCCTGGCTGTGGAAAAAAAACCTCAGCAGGCTGTTTGCAGTCCTGGCAGGATGTTGTATCATCTCGGGGCTGCAGCTTCCCTGCTTGTTCCCATACTTTGCTCTAGTGTGCTTTATGACAATGTTTTATGATGCAGTTATATTAGTGACTATGAGTTTAATCTGGAAAGTGTATGAGGTTTTGCGGTCCTGTCTAGTCCCTGGGCTGAGAGGGGCTGGTGGTGGTGGCCATTTTGGTGAGAGCACAGAGGGAGAGAACTACACTGGTTTTTTCCTTTCTGGGCTAAACATAACAGCTCTTATGAGAGTTTTTGAAAACTTTCACCATCACCTTGACATGGAAACTATGGCCACAGTGCTAGAAGTTCTTCTGCACTTGATCCTGCTTTCATCATATATTAAGAGCAGGTTTATGAATACTGCTCAAGAGGTTTCCCAAAGGCAGGATAACCACGAGGGGCAGGACAACCACGAGGGGCAGAACATAGGCCATTACCCAAGTACGGCTCAAACACTGCTTGATATCAGACAGCGCTGTCTGCATTGTCCGTACTGTCAGGGGGGAGGGGAAGAAAACAGATTGTCAGGTACTGCAGCAACCCCCGTAATTGGCACTGCAGCTGCGGCAACCCCCATAATTGGCACTGCAGCTGCGGCAACCCCCGTAATTGGCACTGCAGCTGCGGCAACCCCCGTAATTGGCACTGCAGCTGCGGCAACCCCCGTAATTGGCACTGCAGCTGCGGCAACCCCCGTAATTGGCACTGCAGCTACTGCAACCCCTGTAACTGGCACTGCAGTTACTGCAATCCCCACAGCAGACACCACTGATGATCAAAAGAAACAATCCCCACCAGTGTCTGTCGCCCCGGTTCAAAAGAGAAAATACACAAAAAAATCAGTTCGTACAACAGCTGATGATGATGATCAACCGGGGCCATCAGGGGGATATCAAGATGAGGCAGAACCAGAGGTTGTCACCCGATCCCTGTCCCTGAGTGAGCTTCGTGAGGTTAGAAAGGATTTTAGCCGCCAACCTAGTGAGCCCATTGTCACCTGGTTGCTTCGGTGCTGGGATCATGGGGCTAATAGCTTGGAGTTAGATGGCAGGGAGGCCAAGCAGTTGGGATCCCTTGCCAGAGAAGGAGGCATTGATAAAGCCCTTGGAAAAAGGTCAGGAATCCTCAGCCTCTGGAAACGGTTACTGTTAAGTGTGAAGGAAAGGTACCCCATAAAAGAATACATTACATGCCGTATGCCCAAGTGTGACAATATGGAAAGAGCTGTCCAGTACCTTAGAGAATTAGCTGTACGGGAGATAATCAGTTATGATTTGAACAATTCACAACTCCCTGCCGATCCTGATGAAGTCCCGTGCACCCCAGGCATGTGGCGAAAGGTTGTACAAAGTGTACCATCAGGGCACGTCAATTCACTGGCAGCAATAGACTGGAGTGATACGGATCTACCAACTGTAGCCGATGTGTCTTATAGGCTCCGCAAATACCAAGACAATATTTCCCTCTCTGTCATCGCAGCAGTAGAGAAACTGGTCCAGCGCCTTGACAACAATGTGTACAGCTCCCGACCCTTGCAGAGCAGTGTGGCAGCTTTTGGAAGAAGGCGTCCATCATCCCGAGAGGGAGAAAACCGAGGGTACTCACCACGAGGTAAACTGTGGTTTTACCTGGTTGACCAAGGGGAGGACATGAGGAAGTGGGATATGCAGCCCACTTCAGCCCTTCGAGCACGAGTGAATGAGCTGCAAGGTAAAACAATCGCACGTCGAGATTTCACCAGGAGGAACGCTGCACCAGTTACCACCAAACAGAACCCTCGGCCAAGCAGAAGGCCTATCTACACTCCTGATATGTCTGATCCTCTTGAGGGAACCTCCAAGTCCTTCATGCACTCAATGAACGGCAAGTATGATCAGCAGCAATAGAGGGGCCCTGCCTTCAGCCAGGTGGAGGAGAGGGATAACAGAGTTTACTGGACGGTGTGGATTCGATGGCCTGGCACGTCAGACCCACAAGAGTACAAGGCTCTAGTGGATACTGGTGCCCAGTGTACTTTAATGCCGTCAAACTATAAAGGCACAGAACCTGTTTGCATTTCTGGAGTCACAGGGGGGTCCCAACAATTGACTGTACTAGAGGCTGAGGTAAGCCTGACTGGAAAGGACTGGGAGAGACACCCCATTGTGACTGGCCCAGAAGCTCCATGCATTCTAGGTATAGACTATCTCCGTAGAGGGTATTTCAAAGACCCAAAAGGGTACCGGTGGGCTTTTGGAATAGCTGCTGTGGAGACAGACGAAATTGAACAGTTGTGTAACTTGCCTGGACTCTCAGAGGATCCTTCTGTTGTGGGGTTGTTGAAAGTTGAAGAACAGCAAGTGCCAATTGCTACAACAACAGTACACAGACGACAGTACCGAACCAACCGAGATTCTCTGATCCCCATCCACAACCTGATTCGTCAACTGGAGAGTCAAGGAGTGATCAGCCGGACTCGCTCACCCTTTAATAGTCCCATATGGCCAGTGCGGAAGTCCAATGGAGAGTGGAGGCTGACAGTAGATTATCGTGGCCTAAATGAAGTCACTCCAGGTATGAGTGCTGCTGTGCCGGACATGCTGGAACTCCAATATGAATTGGAATCGAAAGCAGCTAAGTGGTATGCCACGATTGACATTGCCAATGCCTTCTTCTCAATCCCACTGGCGCCAGAGTGCAGGCCACAATTCGCTTTCACCTGGAGAGGTACACAATATACGTGGAATCGTCTGCCCCAGGGGTGGAAACACAGTCCCACCATCTGCCATGGACTAGTCCAGACCACTTTGGAAAAGGGTGAAGCACCAGAGCATTTACAGTACATTGACGACATCATTGTATGGGGCGACACAGCAGAAGAAGTGTTTAAGAAAGGAGAAAAGATAATTCAAATCCTCTTAAAGGCTGGCCTTGCCATAAAACAAAGTAAAGTCAAGGGTCCTGCACAAGAGATCCAGTTTTTAGGAATAAAATGGCAGGATGGACGTCGTCAGATCCCCATGGACATTATCAATAAAATAGCAGCCATGTCTCCACCAAACAATAAAAAGGAAACACAGGCTTTCTTGGGCGTTATAGGTTTTTGGCGAATGCATGTGCCAAACTACAGTTTTATTGTGAGCCCACTCTACCATGTGACTCGAAAGAAGAATGACTTCCAATGGGGCCCTGAGCAGCAGCAAGCCTTTGAGCAGATTAAACGTGAGATAGTCCACGCAGTAGCCCTTGGACCTGTCCGGACAGGGACAGATATTAAAAACGTGCTCTACACTGCAGCGGGGGAGAATGGCCCTACTTGGAGTCTCTGGCAGAAAGCACAAGGGGAGACTCGGGGTCGACCGCTGGGTTTTTGGAGTCGGGGCTACAAAGGATCAGAGGCCAATTACACTCCAACAGAAAAAGAAATATTGGCCGCCTATGAAGGAGTTCGAGCTGCTTCAGAGGTGATTGGAACTGAAGCCCAGCTCCTCCTGGCACCCCGACTGCCAGTGCTGGGCTGGATGTTCAAAGGGAAGGTCCCTTCTACGCATCATGCCACTGATGCTACATGGAGCAAGTGGGTTGCATTAATTACACAGCGAGCTCGAATAGGAAATCCCAATCGCCCCGGAATTGTGGAAGTAATCACAGACTGGCCAGAAGGCAAGGATTTTGGAATGTCACCAGAGGATGAGGAGGTAACACGTGCTGAAGAAGCCCCACCTTACAACACACTGCCAGAAAATGAGAAGCAATATGCTCTTTTCACTGATGGTTCCTGTCGCCTTGTGGGAAAGAATCGCATGTGGAAAGCTGCTGTATGGAGTCCAACAAGACGAGTAGCAGAAGCTACTGAAGGAAAAGGTGAATCAAGCCAGTTCGCTGAGGTTAAGGCTATTCAGTTAGCCCTGGACATTGCTGAAAGAGAGAAGTGGCCAATGCTCTATCTCTACACTGATTCATGGATGGTGGCCAATGCCCTGTGGGGGTGGCTGCAGCAATGGAAGAAGAACAACTGGCAGCGGAGAGGCAAATCCATATGGGCTGCTGATCTATGGCAAGACATTGCTGCTCGGGTAGAGAAGCTTGTCGTAAAGGTACGTCATGTTGATGCCCATGTACCTAAGAGTCGGGCCACAGAAGAACATCAAAACAACCATCAGGTGGATAAGGCAGCTAGGATTGGAGCAGCTCAGGTAGATCTAGACTGGCAACGTAAGGGTGAGCTATTCATAGCTCGATGGGCTCATGATACTTCAGGTCATCAGGGGAGAGATGCGACATATAGATGGGCACGCGATCGAGGGGTGGATTTGACCATGGATGCTATTGCACAAGTCATCCATGAATGTGAGACATGTGCTGTAATTAAACAAGCCAAGCGGTTAAAGCCCCTTTGGTATGGAGGGCGGTGGATGAAATATAAATATGGGGAGGCCTGGCAGATTGATTACATCACTCTCCCACAAACCCGCCAGGGAAAGCATTATGTACTTACAATGGTGGAGGCAACAACTGGCTGGCTAGAGACATACCCTGTGCCCCATGCTACTGCCCGGAATACAATCCTGGGCCTTGAAAGGCAAATCCTGTGGCGACATGGTACCCCTGAAAGAATTGAATCTGACAACGGGACTCACTTCCGGAACACCCTAATAGACACCTGGGCCAAAGAGCATGGCATTGAGTGGGTGTACCATATTCCGTACCATGCACCAGCTTCTGGGAAAATTGAGCGATATAATGGACTTTTAAAAGCTACATTGAAAGCAATGGGGGGTGGAACATTCAAGCATTGGGACACACACCTAGCCGAAGCCACCTGGTTAGTCAACTCCAGAGGATCTACCAATCGGGATGGCCCTGTCCAAACAAAGTTTCCACATACTGTAGAAGGAAATAGAGTCCCAGTAGTGCATCTGAAGAGCATACTGGGAAAGACAGTTTGGGTCATCCCTGCTTCGGGCAAAGGCAAGCCCATATCTGGAGTTGTTTTTGCACAAGGACCTGGTTGTACCTGGTGGGTAATGCAGAGAGATGGAGAAGTGCGATGTGTACCTCAACGGGATTTGATTTTGGGGGAGAATAACCAATACAATTACTAAGTAGAAATTGTAGTATAATGACTGTAAAATAACTTGTTGTTGTATATTCATTACTGCCATAATTATAATTGTTATATGTTGTATAAAAGATTTTGTTGGTTTTGGTTATGACGTAAATGGCATGGAATGAGGGGTGGATGATGTCCTGGTTTCAGCCAGGGGCTTCAGCCAGGAAGGGGCTAACCTGCTGGGCTCGGGACAAGTAACTCAAATTGACCAATAGGATCATTCCATGCCAGTTACATCATGCCGAGTATAAGAAGCAGGGGGTGTTGCAGTGCTGGCGGGCGAACAGCAGGGACCGGGCGGCAGTGTGCTCTGGGCTCGGGGCTTTGTTTACTCGCGGCGCGAGCTCGGGACCTTTGTGTTGCGGCTGGGGTTTGCGCGGGCTGCGGCGCGGTGTCCGTTACGGGGAGTGCGCGATCTGAACTGCTCATCTCAGCAAAAGGTTGTATTGTTCATTGCTATCTGTTCTTCCCCTGTTATTTCCAGTAAAAATACCCTTATCCCAACTTGCGGGGCTCGTGCTTTGGTTTTCCCCCCCCCCGCTCCGGGGGAAATCTGAACGCGTGGTCCCCGGCTCCGGCAGAACCACAACAATGACATTGCTTTTCATTTCAAAGATTTTTTATTACAGACTCTCTGATCTACAATATGGTTGTACAGTGATAAAACTGTTCCTGCAAATCTATTTTACAAACTACTAATGGAAGATGAAGCAGCTTTGTATGTCCAGATCCTGGTTTTCTCTATCCTGTACATAGGTAGAGCATTTCCTAATTTTCCACTGACTTAAGGTCATTTATGAGCCTAGTATTCCTCATGCCATTTTTTTCTAATTTTGTAGTGCAAAGTATCTGTTCACACAATTTTGGAACAATCAGTTTTTCTTGGTTTACTTTCCACCATAGATTTGGTTACTGTCATCTTCAGTGTCCGTCTTTGGATTCACATTTGGGGTGAATAAATGGAAGACTTATTTCTCTTTTGGTTATAGAGTGAGTTAAAAACACACTTTTATTCTAACATGTAGAAAATTTATTTAATATGTATTCCTGCAATATTTTCTATAACCTTCTGTTTTACTCCCCCCCTCTTTGGAACCATTTATTTCCCAAATTATACTCTTTCTCAGTTCAAATCTCTTAATCCTCTCTCAAATTCTGACCGCTGAACATCAAAATACTGCTTTGGAAAATTAGGCCATGGTCTTTCAATCCTCTCTTTTTGCTGTCCTGTTTTTGCTATGATAAGGAGTCATGCCATGATATGAATGCCTGGACTTAATATCAAAAGAGTTGTCAGAGAGAGACAGTCATTTTGTGGTCACTAACATGTTCTAGATTGTTATATCCATGCAGGTCTGAAATCACCCTCATGTCCATTCAGTCCTTGAGTCCTTGACATAGGCAACTTAATGTATGTGTAGATATGTTGAAACAGATTGGTCTGTGGAAAAGGAGCATGAGATTCAAACTAGTTCCATCCTGAGGAAGCACAACCCTCTTAGTGATATCGGATTGTAAAATACAAATTAAAAAAACCCAACAAACCTCAGAATTTTTAGTGTTGATAAATTGAAGAAGTTTTAAAATAAGCTAAAGTAAGCAATATTGCATTGGAGAATTCAGATAATGAAAGTCATGTTCAGATTAAAATAGATAAAAAATCTTGTACTTGGTCCAATTTCATATACATTCACAGGCATATTTTCATCTGACTCCGATTTTTTCTTCTGTTCTATATTGGTGTTACTGTTGTTTTCTTTTTAGTTTGATTTTTTTTATTTTTTAGTTAGGGCATTCATGCTATTGATCCAGTCATTGATTCTAGACAGCACAGGACATTATGATGTCATTATCTGACCTTACTGGACATAAGTCTTCACCTAGTAATTTCTAAAGTCAAACCCCTTTCACCCATGGCAATCAATTCACACCTTTATACTTTGACATTTTCTGCTCACTGATATTTATAATTGGGACTGTGAAAAGTGTGTGAGTAGTCAGTATATGGTGATTCTTCAGGAAGGAACACTTCTTACACTATGTTACACACCATAACATATTTATTTTTTAAGGATTTAGAAAAAAAAAATTGTAGTCTGCTGATTATTGACAATAAAAATAAAACCAACCCCCCCCCCAAGTTCAGAGCAGAACCTTTCCTTATGTGAAGCTGAATGTGACCAAAAATATTTTTAAGCTTTTAATAATTAGAGTAATGATTTCAATGTTGTTGCGTGTATTCACTTGAAGAAAATATTTCATTTGGTAATGATCTTTGAAAGAGCACTGATCTTTGGCAGAAGTTAGAGAATTTAGTATCTTTAACATTTTCAGTTGAGCACTGAATCCATCCTGCATTAAAAAAAAAATAAAAAATTGCATCTCACGTGTTCTTAAAAAAAATGTATAAAGTAATATGGAAAGCAAAACACTGAGATAATTATATGATGAATGTTTCCTGGCTGTATGTTATGCCTTATAACACCTTAGGGAGACATTCTTATAATCGCCACACCTCTGTTTTTGAATTCTGGCCCCAAAAAAATTTATGTGTGGAGGCAGGATGTGCTAAACAGTAACAGACTGAGAGTTTTGTTATGAGCTGATTGCACTCCTTCCTCTAAGAAAAGTGCCCTAAGAGACTTGTCAGGTGAGGGTGCCTTAGGACAGATTAAATCTTTGGATGTTTCTCTAAGTTCTGCAAGCCAGAATTCCTACAGCTAGTCTTGATTTGGCAGGACAAATCATAGGAATCACATCTGTAAAAAATGGGCCTCTATAACCTTTCTGTCAAACTAAAAGCTGGTCAGAAGTATTTGACATCTAGTTAATTTTGATTAGCAATGTGATACTTAATAAGCCACTCATTTTTTTCAATCAGATGTTTTGGGCTGAACTATTGGAACACACTGATCTCTACGTTTATGAGATAGCAAAAGAACCCCAAAGTATGTCTTGAAAATAGCCAAGAATCACAAAAATGTTGGAGTAGGTTTAGTCCTACTTGAATTTTAAGAGAAACTATCACCAACAATACTAAAACAGGTCAGCCATAGCTTTACATAGCCACATCTTGAAAATCTCTGAGTTCCCAGCCTTCCTGGATGACTTGTTCCCAGTGAAAAAATCCTGATGTTCAGTCAGAATCTCCCAAGTTTCAGTTTGTGGGTGTTGGTATAGCCTCTGATATTACAGAAAAAAATGTCATTCCATTATCTTTGTAATAGCCTTCAAATTGTCATGCTTTTAGATGGCCACATGGCTGCTGCTTCATCACACTAAACAAGCATATTTCCCTGAGCTTCTCCGTGTCATGTGCTGTGAACCCTCAAATCTTTGTAGCTCTACACTGGAGTTTCTACAGTTTCTTGACATCCTTCTGGAATAAGGGGGGCCCACCATGTTCCAGCAGTGGTCTCACCATCACTGAAGGAAATACTTTCACTGAATCTGCCTGCTGTAGTTCTTTTAATGTAGTCCAGTATGTAATTCACATAATTTGTAATTTTTTTATGAATTTGTCATTTATGTATTCACCTGAACTTCATTCCAATACTCAAGTACTTTTAAGTAAGGTGGCTACATCCCTTTGTGTTATTCTGAATCAAGTGTGGAGTTTTGCAATTCTTCATGTTGAACTTTATGAGGTTTAGGTTGCTTCAGTCCTTAATGTCCCTGTGGAATGAAGCATCTGTTACCACAACTGGGCATCAGCAAAAATTTAATTGAGGGTGCAATCTAAATTATTATCCAAGATGTTGATGAAGATGCTGAAGAGCATGTGCCCCAGTATCAACTTTGGAGCACATCAGTACTGCTCATCACTGAGACACCATTGAGCAGTAGCATTTAGAACTCAGAAGTCCCTTTAACTGACATTTCTATTAGTGCTTTTATCAAAACCAAAATAATGAACATGAAAATATATTCCAAATAGGTCAATAAATGAAGTAAGCTAAGAAAATATTTTCTGGTGCTTATTTCCAATGTAAAATGACAAGCTTTAAAACTGGTTGTGATTTCTGAGAATAACTGGATTATTGAACATTATTATTTTAAAAATTTATTTCTGTAGTGCTGTTTGATCAGCAGAATTTTCTGTGGATGCAGAGAAGTGAGAAAAGCCTGTTATGTAGCAGAAAACTGTTATGCTAGGCAAAATCGGTTCCTAATGGAAGAAGATCATGCCATATTCATATATCTGGATTGTTGCTGGGAAAGACAGGCTACTTGTATCAGATTATTAATTCTGTTCCTCCATTTTGGTGTGAACAAGATAGGACACTCTAAGCCAATTTGTCCATCAAATGACACCTCACGTCCCCCCCAAAAAACACCCAAACCAAACCAAACCAAACCTCAGCAATTATTCTGTAACACTAAATTTATTGTAAATGGATATTTAAAGAAATTCTCTCGAGAGTTAACTAATATATAAGCATCAGTAAAATTAATTGCTTTCAAACAAATGTAGCTAATGCAGCATGCTGATCTTATGGAGCTCACTCAATGTCAGCGTCTTCTCCCAGGCAGCATGCCTTTATCACAAAGCTAGCTGCAGAGAGTATTTCTCAACAAGTAACAGTAGATAATATTCCATGCCCAATATTTAGGTCCGGACAGAGAAATCGAATTTCTGACTTTACGGAAATAGGACTCAGTGGAAGTTTTGGCTGACTAAAGGCTAGCAATTATCTGCTTTGATCTTTATGTATGATACCTTTAAGTATACACAGTGTTTCAACATTAGTGTAAAAGCACATCTAATCCTATGCCTCTTCCTGCTGACCCATTACAAAACCCTCTTCAATTTCACAGGACAGAGCACAGGTTTGAGCCTTTCCTATTCCTATTGTTTCCAACTCCGAAAGCCTTATGATATGGAGGGCATTTCATAGTCCAAGCTATTAGAATGATAGACAGATGGAGATCTTCTAAGGGAAAAATAGCCAGAGGAGCCAGAAAAATTATAGGCTACATACACATTGTAGCTTTGTTCTAGAAGAAAAGAACCTCACCCCCCACCCCCCCAAGGTATTAGGCTTTGTATGATAAAATAGGGTGACTGCATTTCATAGTGTGTGCATACATATGTCACTTCTTAAGAAACAGGTCACGAGAAAAATAAGATATCATATTTAACACATTAACACCACATGCTATTTCAGACAGTGAGATAAGATAGCATGGTGAGTAGGCTGAACTTATGGTATTTAAGCTATTAATCATAACCTCTCCTTTCTAGCAGCATGGGGGAAAAAGTCAGCATAGTTAACATATTTCTCATGCATACGCTAGCCTGTACTTCTCTACTGTAAATGAGCTATCTTTCCAATACCTTGATCTGATTCACTCTGACTTTTAATTTCGTTGTGGATTACAGTAATCAATGGCAGCTGCAAAGGGAAACATTTTCATTCTTTTGGATTAAACTGAAAACAAACTTAGGCTGTATATAATGGAATAAATTAAAACTCTTGTACTTCAGATTGCATGCTAGATGCGATATATCAATCATACTCTGTGTATTATAGGCCTTTTTTCTATCATGTTCCTCTGTGACCTTTCAGTGTGTTCAGAGAATAATATAACAAAATAGTGTTACAGAGATCATTTTACATGCCTCTCTTAATTTATATTCTTACAATCCATTGCAATAAAAACATATTAAGGATCTAAACCAAACAGACCTAGATTATATATGTTCAACAGATCAACGACTGGTTGGGTTGATTAGGCAGCAGAAGTTTAAGAACACAAACGACAACTTTTATAAGCCACTAATACCAGTTACAGTAAACTTTCAGTATTCAAAGTTCACAGATTTATTTGGAGGCGCATTGAATCTAAGGCCTGATTGTGCTCTGAGTGTTCTTTTACAGTGTAGTTAGAAAATTCCAGGTAATCATTTCCTAAGTTTCTGTTTTCCATTTTATCCGACTACACTGTTGATGGGGGAGGAGGTTCAGTCTGCATATAGTGACATGACATGGATGTTTCAGTAGATAAACCACAACACTCTTGGTTACACACACAGAGACCACCGCTGAAAGCATCAGTAAAAATGAAAAAAATATAATTAAAGGACTTTCATTACAGCTTCTTAGTTTTTCTATTGCTGAGTGATGCAGTATCACTCCAAATAAATGCTAGATATAACTAATTCTCCTTGTCTCCTGTCAATCGATCAAAATCAGTGGTTTCAACAACTTCTTTGGCTTATCTCTAGATTTTCCAACCAAGACTTATGCTTCAGTAACCTGCTTGTTAGAAAAAGGAGCGGTGGGGAAAGAAAGTACTCTAAAATAAACTATACTAATAAATAAGTATTCTAGAGGATAACAGGGATGGCTGAAGAATTTATCCATTACAACTGTGAAGTTTTTATTTTGCATTTTTCTTCTTCTGGGGGATTAGTCTCATTTTTGGAAATGTAAGTCTTAACAGATATACACAAATGGAAGTCAGAAAGCATCAGGCTGTGTATTGACGTTTTTATCAAAGTAAAAAATGTCTCCAAACCTTACTGAACAGTGATGCATGCCTGTGAGTTCCAGAGGAACTTTTAACTTACTGATTTGCGCTTTTTTTTTTTTATTACAGGGAATATAATCACTATTTTCTAAGTAAAGAAACTTGTGTTTTGCACCAAAACCAATTGGTTTCACCCTGATGCTTTCAAATACACTGAATTTCATTATGGTCTTCACACTAAATGAGTAATCTTAAAATGAAATTAGCACAGAGAATGGCACCTGGTAGTCCTCATAGATTTCCTCATCTCTAGTTAAACTTTCCAAAATGTAATGGCTAAAACCATTAAAAAATAATTAATGTGTATAAATTACTGGATATTATATTATTAATACTCTCTTTGCTTACACAGTGATCTTAGTGCTACTTACCATAGTCAAGAGAAAGCCATCTCAAAATGGAAATTGAGGTGTTATACATGAAAACAAAACCACATACCATTCTATTTTCTTTACCGTAAAGAGTCAGTTTAGAGGTTAGAAACCTTTGCTGATTTTTTGTTTTTCTCTCATGCAAGCAGGGTGTGGACTAAGGCAGCTGCATGTTGTTCTTTCTTAATTCAAACTAACTTCCTATTGTCAGAGCTTCCCCTAAGAAACTCTAAAAAGCAAATAAAAATTTTTCTTGGTGCCACATAATGCAAACCACAATTCTGTTGTCAAGGAATTTGATTTTTGATATTCAGTCTGGAGTCTTACTTTCCTTATCTTTACCTCATTACTTTTTATTTTGTCAAGTAAAAATAAATGTCTACAAGGGTATCTTGTTTTTAAGGGGTGAGGGGGGAAGATATGGGTATTGAGCCCATTTAAGATCCTGATGGTAAAGGGAGAAATTTCTCCAGTTAATTTAGTTTTCTTCTACTTTCACAATTAACTTGCCACTTCTTTTTCTTTGGTTTTATTCTGAAATTATATTGTTTCTTTCTTATTCCTTTAAGATGCAGGGAAAATTCAGATATATTGATTTTAGACTCAGTTGAATAAACCCGTACATATACACCACATATGTATTCTTCCTTGTGAACTTTATGACTGATATGAGCTCATTCAAAACAAGAGACAAATTTAAGCACTGCAAGGTTAGGGTCATAACTATCACATTTATCAGGCATCATATATAACTCCTAAGAGCATTTACTATAAAGTCGAAGTATATAAAATGCTAAAGTCAATAATATCTTAAAATTGCCCACAAAATCACTCTTTAAATAAGAGAACACCTTTAGAACAAATTAAACCACTGTAAGATGTTTACCAAATACCATGAGTAATAACATTTTTTTAAAGTCCAATGAATCATTATTGCAGCCTTTAAAAACAATTCCCTAATGGAAATTTCTTAGAAAAGCCACTCCCACGCAAAAGTCCATAGACACTAGTTTAACTGTTGTTGCTTGAAAGATTACTAAGATGTAATACAAACTGTGATTGTATTATTAATCAAGACACTGATCATGCCCTATCACTTTAATATCATCCCTTGAAACGACTGTAAGTGTATTTTGCTATCACAAATATTCAGTACAATTTCTAAAGAAAGTATAAAACTTTTCTGAGCATGCCATTTTATATTAATATTAGATGTAAAATATATCCATGTAATTATGCATTTGTGTTTTTGCAAACAGATATATTTATGATACTACAGCAAGACTGAAAAAGGGTTTTGTTTGATGGTGGTTGTTTTTTTTCTGCCCAGGAGAATCTGAAAAACAGCTCAAAGCAATTTCACAGTATAGGCATTATTTCAAAAATAATAGATTCCCATGTTACAAAAATCTCGTTGAGTACTGTAAATTGTACAACAGCCAGTCTACAGAGAGGATGGCTCTCCTTCAAGTCAACATCCATTGTTTCGTGGGGACTTTTTGTCTGAGAGATTGTTGCTTTTTCTCTTGGAGAGAGTGCAGAGCAGGGCCACAAAGATGATCAGGGGGCTGGAGCACCTGTCCTATGAAGACAGGCTGAGAGAGTTCTGGTTGTTCAGCCTGGATGAGAGAAAGCTCTAGAGAGATCTAATTGCACCCTAGCAATATTTAAAAGGGTCCTACTGGAAAGTGGGAGAAGGAATGTTCATCAGGGAGTGCGGTGAGAGGACAAGGGGAAATGGCTTCAAGCTGAAAGAGGGTAGGTTCAGATTAGACATTAGGAAGAAATTCTTTACTACGAGGGTGGTGAGGCCCTGGCACAGGTTTCCCAGGGAAGCTGTGGCTACCCCTGGATCCCTGGCAGTGTTCAAGGCCAGGTTGGATGGGGTTTTGGGCAATCTGGTCTAGTGAAGGATGTCCCTGCCCAAGCCAGTGGGGTTGGAACTAGATGATCTTTGAGGTCCTTTCCAACTGAAAGCATTCTATGATTTTATGATTCTACAATTCTATGTAGTAATCACATTTCTGCTTATCTTCTGGGCTTCTGCTTCAGTAAAAAATCCTCGCATACGATACAGTAACTTTTAGTGATGCAGACTAGTGGGGTTTTCTGTGTATAGCAGGTAAATTATTCTTCAATATTCAATACTATTCTTCAATACATAGCAAAATTTGCACATAGTGACAGGAAAGAAAAGTGGTATGTTGAGTCACTGGCTGAAGTAAGGAAATTTTATGGTGATTATGTGAAAATAAAACTTATGACCAATGCAGGCATTCCAATTTTTGCCATCCCACCTAACATCACGCATTAAAGTGAAGTACCCAGGAGAAAAACTGGTTGCCCTAGGGTTCTTTTATGGTTTTATGTATATCAGACCTTTTTAATGCCTAAAACAGTGAATAATTAGTGGATTGTAAAGCATAAGTGAAGCCAGGATACTGGAAACTGTTCAGCTGACAAAAATAATAGCAGACAAAGAAATACTGAAAATATCCTTACGCTGTCACTCAATTTCTTGCTGAAGTACACAAGTATATGGTTGCCTCTCTTCCATTGCTGTAAAATTAGAGTAATTGTATTTGTCCCCCAGGTGAACAGTAATCATTAAAGACTTAAAGGCTTCCATCATGTGTCTGGGTAAGTGTAAGTTATTTAGACAGCAAAGTTTTCTCTTCACTCTCTTTTCATTTTGCGGGAGTCACAAGTATCTCAACTGCCCTTTTCTCCTTTAGTGCTTTTGATTATAAAAGGAGAGGTAAGGAAGAACGTTCTTCATAAAAAAAAAAGTTGCTTTAGAGATGTTATGTGATTGTATATTTTTGGGCTGGTTACCCTGAAGCTGAGACTGCAGGACTGCAGCATGAGGCAATGAAATGGCTGCAAAAATAAGCCAGGACTCTGGTTAGGTGTTTCCAGGATTTGTCAATGACCAGTATTGGTCTGGTCTGATAAACACTTCCTAGCAATGTTAAGCTATTCTGAATTGCAACAGCTGCATGAGTTCCCAGCTGGTTTGGCAGAAGCCAGAGGCAGGCAGTATAAAACCACCTGTCAATATCCTATGTCTCAGCAGTGTTACACTCAAGATCTTGTTATGACTAAAAGGGGATCATACCAACTATGTGAAGCTAAGAATTTATGGTCAGCCAAACTGAAAGCTGTAACAGTATAACCAAAATGAAACAAAAATCACTGTTATTAGCCCAGATACATTGATACTAATACAAACCAAATAGAAAGCAAATCCTGTTAGCAATACACTGTTTAAAAACTGTAATTCAGATGAACCTTCAACTGCCAACTCCTTTTTCATCCATTTTGTTAGATCCACCTTTCCACTTATCTCTGGAGCCTAAGTTTAACACTTCAATTTACGGGGAATTACAGGGATTTGTGAGCTCCTTGAAACATTTGCCGTGAGACCTTGATGTTAATTATGCGGGTTAATTCCTTATCTTTTACAAAAGGAGAACCATGTTGATGGTTTCTTCCTGTCCCCTTGCTGCCATCTGCCATTTTTGTGTTCTCTTATGTGCTTTACATCCTGTTCTTCTGTCACTTTGCATATGTTGGATACTTGTTCCTTGTATTTTTCACAAAAAATCCAGTTTTGTCCAGCTCTTAAGTTTCCAGTTTGCTCTCTTTTTTTTTTTCCAGTTACTGATGAGTTATTGATAGCCCTGAGACCAATGGTATCATACTGTGTCCAAATCTTCAAGACCTCTGCTCTCACCCCAGTTTTGTCCCCCTGTAAGTTGCATCATGGAAGCATTACAGAAGTAGTTCACTCTTGTACAGCATAACTACTTGTTGTTTCTATCTATATCATTAACATTAGGCATTGCACCATGTAACTATACAATGCTAAACAAAGTAAAATTAAGTTATAGCCACCTGGTCATTAATCAGTTGCAGTTAAAGCTAAACAAGCTAGAGCAACTCAAGCCAAGTCCAAACAAAGCATGTTTGATGGCTCCAGGCCTGCGGTCTGCCTTAGCTTAATGCGGAGCCAGTGGACTGCTATGATGGCAATGCTGGCCAACAGTATTACAGCAGATGGAAGAGTGTATGCTGATGATTTCACACAGGAATTATTTTCTGGCATAGGCACCACAAATGACAGCTTAAGCTGCCTTTAAATCTGAACAGATAAACTATCTCACTGTTGCAAAGGTCCTGGCCAGTGACATTAAGCAACCGTATAGAAATGTAGATTGTGAAATGATGGCCAGGCATTAATGAATTGCCTTGCCATATATCTATCTGCCTACAAACTGCAGAAATAAGTAAGTCATCAAAGATCTTTATTATCTTAATGTTGCCCAAAATGTGGGGTTGTTACCCAGTGTGCACATAAGTGATTTTATGGCAGGGAAATAACATGTGAATATATGATTTCTGCTATTTACAATTATTTTTTCCTAGGTATTGGTCAACTCACTGCTCACCTTTTGGCTGTCCAGAGATCAGAGAGAAGTGTTCAGAGAAGTTATGTAACAAACAGGGAGGGTCCTGTGGATTGGAAGTGGAGTGACTTTATAATCATGACAAAATACTAATTGCAGAGGGTACTAGGCTCAGAAAATTCCATTAAATATGTAATATGACCTCTGGTGATATGTGATGCTATGCATTCAGGAAGGTTGGCCAGCCTTGTAGGACTCCTTACAAGACAGTTTAAGCACACAGTGTTTTATAGTCAATCAGCTTAAAAATTGAATTTACAGATAACTTGTGCTAAATAAAAGAGTAACATTACTGAAAACCTGTGAAATAGCAGAAGAATGAAAGCTCTCAAGCAAAAATAGTTGTAAGCTGATTATTATACCAAAAGTGACAGAAGAGTCCCTAAATCAATTTAAAATGAGGAGAGTAGATTTAGGCTAGATATTAGAAAAACAAATAAAAAAGGCCAGATATTAGACTCAATATTAGAAAAAAAAAAATCACTATGAGTGTGGTAAGGCCCGAGCACAGGCTGCCCAGAGAAGCTGTGGCTGCCCCTCAATGGCAGCGTTCAAGGCCAGGTTGGATGGGACTTTGAACCATCTGGTCTAGTGGAGGGTGTCTCTGCCCATGACAGCAGGTCAGAACAGTATGATCTTAATGAGTTTTGTATCAGAAACAGCGTGGACAGTAGGTCTAGGGACGTGACTGTGCCCCTGTACTTGGCATTGGTGAGGCTGCACCTTGAGTACTGTGTCCAGTTCTGGGCCCCTCACTAAAAGAAGGACATCGAGCTCCTCGAGTGTGTTCAGAGAAGGGCGACCAGGCTGATAAAGCGGCTGGAGAACAAATCATATGAGGAGCGGCTGAGGGAGCTGGGGTTGTTTAGCCTGGAGAGGAGGAGGCTGAGGGAGACCTTATAACCACCTATAATTACCTGAAAGGAGGTTGTAGAGAGATGGCTGTTGGTCTCTTCACCCAAGCGACTGGTTATAGGATGAGAGGGAATGGACTCAAGCTGTGCCAAGGCAAGTTCGGAGTCGACATTAGGGAAACATTCTTCACTGAAGGGGTTATTGGGCACTGGGACAGGCTGCCCAGGGAGAGGCTTGAATCACTGTCCCTGGATGTGTTTAAAAGAAGGGTAGATGAGGTACTTAGGGATACGGTTTAGCATAGGATGGGAACAGTTGGACTTGATGATCTTAAAGGTGTTTTCCAACCTAGTCATTCTGTGATCCTGTGATTCTGTCTCAAGTTGTGCCAGGGGAAGTTCAGCTTGGATATTAGGAAAAATGGGTGGTGAAACATTGGTACAGGCCACTCAGGGAGGTGGTGAAGTTGCTGTCCCTGGGGGTGTTTTAAAAATGGATAAACAAAGAGCTTTTGGAGATGGTTTAGTGCTTCGGTGGTACAGGGCTAATGGTTGGACTTGATCTTGAAGGTCTTTTCCAACCTTGATGATTCTATGATTTATTCTTTGAGGTCTCTTCCAAACCAAACCATTTCTATGAGTTTCTCAAAACAAGTTCTTTTTCCTCGCATAATATGTATGCAACTTTAAAAAAAATATTTTACTTCAGTTTTAGTATAGGTCTTCAAATAGTAGTCAATTGATCACAAAGTGCACATCATGTAATTTACTCCTTATTGCAGAAATTGCAGAAAACAATGCTGTTTCCATGTTATTGCAGCAGACATTTTTATTTTGTTTCTTTTTTATTTTCCTTTAAAAAAATAAAACCTAGTTAGTGAAATGAAAAATAATATTACGCTTAAACATAGAAGTAAAATACACACAATTTGTTAGCTTTTTTTTAAAAAAAAGAGGAATCTCTGAGGAAAATATTTGCAAGTTGCCATACTCATATCCATCAAAACTAAAATTCCCAGTCACTGTAAGGCCTCTATCTACTTATTATACAGAATTATTTGCTAGTTTGAACTGTACAGTTTGTGTCTTTGCAGAGGCACAAACTCTGGTGAATTTCAGCCCTGAAGAAGGGTTCGAAAAGTAATTTGTTTGTTTTTTTCTTTCTATAAATAGGATTTCATCTCTGAAATGTATGGAGGATTTTAGTTGACTGAAAATCGGCATGCATATAAATATTGCTACATGTTGAATATATCTCTTTATATACAATAATAATTCATTTTAAAAAATCTGCGCAATAATGATCTCAGTATCAGTTCAGAGCTGTATTGAAGGTGGCTTCTCTAAGAGGAAATAACAGCTTCCTCTTGGGTAGGATCCTGCTGATGTGAATACAGAGTTACTTCTAGCCTTGTTACTTCTTGCCTTCTCTAAAAGCATCTGGAGAGCAGTATCTCATCTCCCTGTTGGACTCTGGAATTAGAGGCCGGAAATCAGACTCAGGGGCTCATTAAATTAGGCTTCTATTATAGCACTGGAAGTTGTTACTCTGAATTGAAATGGTCAGTTTGTCAGCTGCTAGAACTGGAAATAATATTGCTGCAGAGTATATCTACTAATTTCCATGCACTAAGGGTCCTATCTATGATTTCTCTTGTCTCAAATGTGTTTCAACTACTTGATTTCTTTATAAGGAATAAGATTCAGATACTTATTTTTTGTTTCTTTTGGCACATGCTTGTATTATCATAATAGACCACTGAATTTTTTTTTGCCAAAATATATGCTACAATATCCAGTCGAATTCTTATGTCTTTCACAGGTAACAGAATACGGCAGAGCTGCTCTTCTCAGGAGTCATTCTGGCCGGGCTGGTTCCAGCTTCTTTGCTGGTTCTAAGATTCATGAATGCCCTCCTATAATTTATGGGACTACAGGTCAAGTATATGAAGCAACAGCAATGACACAAGTTTAGGAGTCAACAGACAGCTGAGAGGTCAAAAATTATGTCAAAGGCTAAATAGGGATGAAAGTGAGGAGGTCGTATAGAAACTAAGCACTTGTACCAACATGCACATCGCTACACAGGATGCCCTATTTGACTGATGGGAATTTTTTATTTTTTTTTTTTTTTTAATCTTGAAACTATCTCTTTCTTAAAGTGAACAATGGTGCTATAGTAGCTTCAGCTGTACAATATAGTTAGAATTAGACATATTTCAAGTCAGTTACTTACATAAACATTCTTCAAAAAAGCTTGCCCAATTTTTATATATGCAATTTATGTGTTCTTTATAAACTTACCTTAAAAGCATACCAGCAATAAAATACACACAATATTTGCTCTGTTCCTTTTGCTTAGTGTGCTATCACTCAAAGTGGGTCATAGGTATGAGAGAATTTATTGGAATCGTAGAATGATAGAATCATTCAAGATCATCTAGACCAACCGTCCCCCTATCACCTGTGTTACATACTAAACCATGTCTTTAAGTACCTCATCCAAACTTTCCTTAAACGCCCCAAGGGACAGTGACTCCAACACTTCCCTGGAAAACCCATTCCAATGCCCAACCATTCTTTCTGAGAAGAAATATCTTCTAATTTCTAACCTGTACCTAGCCTGGTGCAACTTGCAGCCATTCCCTCTTGTCCTATTGCTAGTTACCCACTAGCTGATGAGGCTGATCCCCACTGCATCACACCTTCCTTTCAGGTAGTTGTAGAGAGCAATAAGGTCTTCCCTGAGCCTCCTCTTCTCCAGGCTGAACAGTACCAGCTCTCTAAGCCACTCCTCATAAGATTTGTATTCCAGACCCTTCACCAGCTTCATTGTCCTTCTCTGGACACGCTCCAGGGTATTGATGTCTTTCTTATAGTGAGGGGCCCAAAACTGAAAACAGTATTCAAGGTGTGGCCTCACTAGAGCTGAGTACAGGGGGATGATCCCTGGTCCAGCCAGCTGTGTTATTCCAGATGCAGGCCAGGATGCCGTTGTCCTTCTTGGCTACCTGGGCACACTTTGGCTCATGTTTAGGTAAGTGTCAACCAACACTCCCAGATCCTTTTTTTTTTCTATACAGCTTTCAAGCCACCCTATGGAGAAAGTATGCATAACATCGCCATCCAGCACTCGCTAGTAAATGTTGGGGACATTCTGTGCCAGAAGTGATGTACTCTGGTGTACCTTTCAAGGGATTTCTATTCCATTAACTTATGCAGATTTGCCCTGAAGATGTGTAAGCTTTTAACATTCAGAGTTCCACAGCTTCCAGTACTTAAATTTATGTCTTATGGATATATATCCATATGTATAAGTATCTCCTGTTTGTATTTTGAAACTCCCTGCCCACCTTCTGTCCTTGAAGTTGAAGAGACAGATGTTTCCAGTTAAACATCTCTTCCATAGTTTTACAGACTTCCATTGTACTTCCTTTATTCCATCATATTTCCCTTAGTCATATCCTTGTAAGGATGGTGAGTTCCCTACCATATTCTGGTTTTGGATTTGAGCAGACATTTGACAGCTGTTTGTACCATTCTCCTTATCCAGAAGCTGCTTTTTCCTGTACTTTTCCCAATTTCATGGCATCTTCCTTTTTCACACCTTCCTTTTGAAAGTTCATGCACCAAGGAACTTTATAGAGGAATAACAAAGGTACGCTAACAAAGATGCCTATAATCATAGGATATCTCCTATCTGTTATAAATCAATATCTCACTTCAGCATTGTAACAGTCAAGTGAGAGCTACAATTGATAGTATAGTTGGGAGTGTTTGGGGGTTTTTTTAAGCATTTTCTTACTCTCTTCCCTTAGATAACTAGGGTTGCAAGGTTAGATTTCACTAAGTGGACTAAACGTGTGAATATTGTCAACTCACCATTTATCTTCCATTCAAAAAAAATTATGTTAAACAGCATTGGCTTTTTTAGATCTCTGAAGGATTTTACTGGTTATCTCCTATTATTGGGAAAAGTGACCACTAGTTTTTCATCTTCTAGCCAGTTCCTTCTAGCTAGGTCTTGTGTCATGTCCCTAATGACTAGCATTAGTGCACCAAAATAAGGAAAGACCAAATTAGGAAATTCCAGTATTTTTTTTTCCTGTGCAATCTCAATATGACAACTATCTTACATGTAACCTCATATTTAAGTTTCCCACAATTGCCATGCCTTAGTCACAGCACTGAATCAGTTCCATTACAAAATCAGTTAAAGCTCTGTACTGACGTACAAACTTTGCTTCACACAGATGTGGAAGATGAGTAGTGAATGACAAAGTTTAAGTGTGGGAAAGCAAAGGTATAGTTGAGCTTTATGTTGAGAACCTTTTGTCTGCATTTGACTCAGAGACTGTCAATGTTAGCATCCTACTTTAATGAGATTTATCTCAGATGCTACTAGCTGTGTGTTTTTTGCATTTATTTCTGTATTTTCATCCCTTATTTTCTGGTATGAAATTTGCAGATGCTCTTAAGTGTGTTTTGAACAGTAGCTGTGAAGTATCATGGCATATACTTTAAAAAAAAAACCCAAACATTCTAATATACCCCTCAAATGAATAGATTAATTTGGTTTACTTTGTGCATCAGCTTCAAGCTTTCTGACCTTCTCCCTGTTCTCTCAGCCACAAATCTCACCAGGGATGTTGTAAAAATTAGTAAATAAATGTAAAGGACTTAGACGCCATTGTGAGGAATGCCATGACAAAGCACATCCTGACTTTAATCATTTATTGCAGCTCCCATATTTCGTGCAGCAAACTTAACTTGAGCTACATGGTAAACATTGCACACTGTATACACAAGGTTGATTAGCGTCTCAGAATGTGAACACTCCCTGTTCTCTGCTCAAAAACAGTCATGGAATAAATAACATAAGATTACGCAATTAAAAACTACAAAATAATGAATAAACATAGAACAACCAGAATAAAATAACAAGTGACCAATTGTGACTGTGATCTTTTCTAATTTGAACTTCCAGGCAAAAGGTAATGCCTGTCACAGCAAGTACCAGAGTAAGATAAGAAAGGAGGAAGGGAAGGAGAGAGAAATTAAGGAGAAGGGATTGCTAATGATCTATTGGTTGACTAAGGACTTACAAGGAAGATTGTCTAGCGTATTTCAGACCAAGGACTTGAATCACCATATGAGTATGGTTTGGGACTTTTCTTGGATGAGTTTCCTGTAGTTTACGTTGGTGGTGCTGTCCCATTTTTCGTAAATAATTTCATATACTCTGAGGCAGGAGGGAGGGAAAGAGAAGTAAATATTTATGTCCGTAGACACAGACATGATAAGAATATTCTTCTGGACTGTAGAAAATTAAGTTCAGTACTGAATGGGAAGTATTGATGCAACACTATGCAAAAGTTGGTTTTCTCTTCATTGTTTCATACAGGAATAAAATTTAGTGATCCCCAATCTCTTTCCTGGTAACCAGCCTATTCACTTGGTCTACAGGTGCTTCATATTCAAACCTCTCACATCTCATGAAGTTTAGAAATACAAACTTTTGACTCTAATTGATATTCCTAATTCCTGCACCTATTCTAGAGTTGAAAATTAGCTCTTATTTTTATAAGGTCCATAAGTTCATTTGTTGATTATGAAGGATTTTTTTTTTTAATATTGTGTACAGGAATATTTTCCCACACAGTTCTTGCAGAATCATACTCTATACTCATCAATTGGCTTAATGTTGTAATTTGACAATGATATTTATGAGCACTTGAGGAACAAAAGTAAGGAAAGATATTGATAAGAGAAATTATGTGACGTGTTTCCATTGTCTGTAACATTGTCTGTCATTACTTTAGGTAAGTCTACCCATAGAGGCTCTAATATACTTAGTTTAGATAGTGATTGAAATCTTATATGAAAGCACAGACTAGTGCAGGCATTTTAAATCCACCAGTGATTTCAGACATGCTCTGCATTTGTGGAGAAAAATGTGGAATAAAAAAGAAAAGAACAACATGAAATGTATTGAGAGGGAATGAGAAAATACCCTTCCTTAAGGTTGATTCAGATCATAGGGAGACAGGTCTGAACAACCAAGAACAAGAAAATGGAAAGCAGAGACAGAAAATCAGACTTAAAAAAAAATAAATAGAAGAAATCTTTCAGACGCGACTAAATCTGTCAGAACTCAGGAGAATGAAGGAGAAAGAAAGGCTGAAATTGATGCCAAGGCTGAATATGTGTGTGTGAAAGAGAAGAATTGTAATTACTGGGATTAGAAAAGAAGAAAATAATGAGAGGTCTCATTATTCATAGCCACCAGTAATCAGAGATTAGCCTGTACTTCATTGAATTTCCATATTGCTACAGTAAATTAAAACAACTATTTTTCTGCCACACAAAGACTGAAGAAGCAGAAAAGGAAAAGAGTTGTATAGCACACTGACTATGAACATTAGCATAACCCAGTCACAGACCCAAAGATAAATGAATACTTAACGTCAGGCTCCAGGGAGAATAATTACACTTATGTACAGAATCAAAAGCAAATGAAAATGAGAATGTGAAAATTAAAACAACACTTAAGTAGCAACAAAATCTAAAGAGGTTAAATGTTCTCAAACTGGGAAGCCAGAATAAACCATTCCAGAATCCAAAAACAACTGGCACATGAAATCACAAAAGCAGTACCAAGGACTTTTTAACAAAACAGACATATCAGAAATTATAATGTCTAACAGGAAAAAAAAAATCAATTTAGATATGTATGTCCATTGCATGGGAATATTTGAGCTGCAGATGAAGGGAATAATTAAAGACATGAGACAACAATAAATGAGGCAAACTTCAACATGTGTTTCCCAAAGACAGATCTGCTTAGAGATCTTTGGAAAGGTAACTTCTTTCCCATTTACAAGCCAAAAGGAATTTTGCAGCTTTTGTTTCTTTCTACTCTTGTGAGGGATTTGATGCAGTGGCACAAAGGAAATGCCATGGGAAACTGGAGAAGATAGGGATTAGCAGAGGAACTGAGTGATGAACAAAGGGGTGGCTCAAGGACGACAGTGATTGAGGAAGATAGTATCTGTCTGGAAAAAGGCTTTTAGGGGAATTTCTCAGTTTACAGACTTTAGAAGAATCTGATTTAAAGCTCTTAAGAGAAACTTCAAACCTGATTAAGAGTGCATTAATATAAACCATTAGGTACCAAGAATCAACATTATTATAAAGGAAGACTGGAATTACAATCCAATATCTGAATGACTGTGATGACCAAAAACATCTCTGTGGACAGATGTCTCTTCAAGAAAATGAATTCAAAGCAGAGAATGTGCAACAAATGGCTACTGCAATATCAGGGAGGAAAGCAAGAACTTGTCATAGAGGACAGTTGAGGAGTTGAGATTCTTAACAGAATGAGAAAATTAGGGAACTAATTTCTACTCATAAATACAGAAAGAGAAGAAATGATGACAGTAAGAGAATTATTTAAGATAAAGCCCACACTGGCGCAACCGTAAGGATATAATAAGAACCAAGTGTTATAATCACTAAAAGGGTCTTAGTTTTGGTCTTTTTTTTTTTTGCATCACAGCTGTTGAGTTAAAAATCTTAATTTTCACATGAATTAGAGGAGCACAGAGAACCAGAGGGGCTGTTGTTCCCTGCCACAACAGGGAAACACATTTGACTGAAGGAAGACCAGGCAGTCTTCCAGGTTATATCCTATATTCCTCTCCTGTTTGATGTGTGCCACAGTTAGTCTTGCAGCTATGTTTTGAAATAATTTACTACTAAAGGCTAGTAATACAGAAAAATACACTACATTTAGTAACATTTAAGGAGGTACATAATTTACATCCTTTGTAAGACACTGTAATTTTGACTTACAGCAGATTCCTGAAGATACTTTACTAGTGCCAACGCTGTATTATTAGGAAGATTATTTTTATTTTGAAATGCCAATATATGACATAACTAAGCTGTATGCAACCTGCTCTGGTCTGACAGATCAGGGACAAACTAAAAGCTTCATTGGCATATCTTCCCTGTACCTACACACACACACAAAAGAACTTTGTTCCAAGCTACCTGAGCTCCTGGTTTTCACTCCCAAAATTACACTGGTATCATTCATCAAACCTTCAGCACACACACAGGCTACAAATGTCTTTTTTTATTAGCAAGCCAAGGGCGACAAAGATGATTAGGGGTCTGGAACATCTCCCCTATGAGGAAAGGCTGAGTGAGCTGGGTCTGTTCAGCTTGGAAAAAAGAAGACTTAGGGGGGACCTAATTAGTGTTTACAAGTATCTTAGACATGGGTGGCAGGGGGAATTGGCCAGCCCCTTTTCAGTGGTCTGTGGGGACAGGACTAGGGGCAATGGCTGTAAGCTGGAGCACAGGAAGTTCCGCACCAACATGCGGAAGAACTTTTTCACAGTGAGGGTGACGGAGCAGTGGAATAGGCTGCCCAGGGAGGTGGTGGAGTCTCCTCTGGAGATATTCAAGTCTCGTCTGGACGCCTATCTATGTAATATGAGATAGGGAGCCTGCTTTGGCAGGGGGGTTGGACCCGAAGATCTCTTGAGGTCCCTTCCAACCCCTAAGATTCTGTGATTCTGTGATTCTGTGATGCATGGGGACTTGGCCAGCCCCTTTTCAGTGGTCCGTGGAGACTGTTCAAGGGGCAACGTCTGCACGTTAGAACACAGGAAGTTCCGCACCAACATGCGGAAAAGGTTTTTCCCAGTGAGGGTGCCAGAGCCCTGGGACAGGCTGCCCAGGGGGGTGGTGGAGTCTCCTTCCCTGGAGATATCCAAGACCCGTCTGGATGCCTATCTGTGCAGTATGAGCTAGGGAGCTGCTTTGGCAGGGGGGTTGGACCCGATGATCTCCTGAGGTCCCTTCCAACCCCTACAATTCTGTGATTCTGTGATATCTACCAAGAAACATGTATATTTACCTTCGTTCATAGTCCCTTTTTAAGCACAAGGGTTTTCTCAATTTGATCAATTAGTCACATAATAATCACATAGTAGTTTAGAGATATGATCTTAGATGCATAAAAATTATATGAGAGTTTTTTCTGTCTCCACTTTCAAAACATATGTCCTAGTAAGTATCACAGAAATTAACTGATTTGCAGTCATTACAACTACAAAGTCTAGATAAAGTCATGATTACAAAATGAGAATCACTCCCAGAATATTCTGAAATACTTCTGATAAGATATGGATTTCATTGTTTATTAGATCTTTTCAATCTAATTATACTGCTTCTCTAACTTGTTAAAAAACCCCAACCAAACAAACATGGGTTTGAAACAAAAAAATATTTCATTGATCACATAATTTAATAAAACACTGATTTTTTTCCCTGTCCTAACATTAGAGTTTTATGATCTAATTCATGTCACCTCAAGGTGATTTTACTATATTGATTCCTGGGAGAAATACTGCTCCTGTATGATATTTTTATTTAATACTAGGACAAAATTCTGTGGTACTGTGTAACTGACATTTAACTTTTGAAGTATACACTTTTGACAGGATTGAGTAGTTTTGCTAAAGCACTCTGTGATTTTATTTTTTGGTTATAAAAGATAGATTCCCAGGTACTTGGCTAGACAGATAAATGGGAAAAAGAAACGTACTGCCTCCAAATTTAATAATGTGAGTATGAGCAGTGTTCATTGTTTGTAGCTCATCTTTGTCTTCCAATTGCAGCTTTCAGCCACCAAAGAATCATCACCCAGGAAAGGAAGAGTCACACCTGGCACCTAACTTCTGAGGTCAGCATGAGTACGTTTCAATCATTTCAGGATAGAAGTCTACCATTGAAAATGCCCACTCTGAAAATTTTTTTTTTATTAACTTTTTTACTTTCCCAATATTTTTTAGGATATAAACCCCAGAAATTGTACTAGGAACTTTTTTTTGACAAAATTTTTAAACTGTCACTTCCTTTTATATTAAAAAACAAAAGAATCAAACAAAAAAAAAGGAAAAAAAAGAGTTTGTGTCTACGTTGATTTTATGTCAATATATTTATAAAACGTAATTCTAACAATACATTGTCATTAAAAGATTTTAAACATTTACTAAGGAGATGCCTATACTTGATAGAAATTGAGATGGAAAATTGGAATATCTTTGGTTTTTTCCCATCCTTTCCTATGAATCACTGTGGTCGTCTTCAGCGACCGCATTGTTAAAATGTGGTTACTAAGTACCTATCTACATAGTCAGCTGTTTGCCTTGAAAGACTTCCTGGTTGTGAGGACCTTGAACTTGAGCAGCCTCATCTGGCAGGTGAGATGCATGCTGACACTAGATACTCAAACCAGTAGTACAATATAAATTTGGCAACCTTCGTTTAATGTTAAACTAGAGTTTACATGTAATCTTATTCCTGAATGCTATTTTCCTGCTTGTCACTCTCTTTGAACATAAGTAACAAGCAGAATATCCTAGTTATATTCTCCCAAGGAGAACAAGATCATTGTGTGTCAGAGGCAAAAAAATACTTCAAATAATCTTTTTATTGGTTTCTAGATTTCTACAAAATCTTAAGTATTTTTCCATTCAGAATTGAGTTCAAAATGGGTTTTGATTTTTACAGTAACCAAACCACTTATTCTATGCCTGATTTTGAATGTTGGATTGTTGGGTTTGGTTTGTTTTTTTCCAGACATACTGATTTCTTTTAACCCCTCAATACTAAAAGAATGCAGAGAAGTAAAGATATAGGAAGACCATGAATACTAATATGTTGTGACCACTCTTCGGAATGATTAAAATCAGCATGAGTTACTTCATACCTGAGCATATGTAAAAATAATCATCATCAGAATCATGACTTGAAAGTACTTGAAGAGGATACTCCATCCATAGTGATTAGTATCAGTCTTACGATAGTGAGCATTGCATCATTTATCCTTTAAGCCAAGAGGAGCATTTTGTACTTTCCAGGATACCAATATGATGTATTTCAGTTGTTCTTAATCCTAATGAATATGTAGCCATAAATAATAGGTAGATGCCAGGATGAGACGTTAGATTTAATAAACTTAATTAACTTTACAATGTCTAGAGAATTACTTCAGTCTAAGAAACAATGATAATTTAAACATACCAGTGGTCAACCTGGCACTACCAGCATTTCACTTAATTTAAATAGAAACAGAAAAAGCTCAGTTTAAAAAAAGTTTAAACAGTTTAAAATTGTTTGCATGCCCACATCTATTAAAAAGTCTCTATCCAGCTTTTCTTCAAGTTTTTGGTATTGGATTTTAATTTCCAACCCTTCTTAAAAAGATTATGAAAGTAAAGCCAGGTTATGTCATGCCTTTTCAACTATGAATCACAGCTTATGGAAAGACAGTCTTATTTCAAGTTACTAACACAAAGCCCTGATTTTGATGGACTAACAAAATAATATTCTGCTGGTAGAGCTGAGTTTTAGGATAATAACATATTTATTTATTATTAACTTTTTCCTTTCAAGGAAACAGAACTTTTTTCCAACTCTCTAGTTTGGCAGTAAGATTCTAAATGGTTTTAAAGTTCAGTTAGCTGAAACAACTTTTAAAATATTTAGAGGATAATCTTATTATATATATGTTCTACATATGCTATATATTTCAGATTAAGTAACTTTCATGTGAGTCATGAGGATTATCTATATAGTCTCTTTGAAGGCTCTTCTCTCTTCAGGAATTGCTATAAACTTCATGACATAATTTCACCTCCCTTTTGGTCTGTGATTATTATCCACTCATCTAGATTAGTTTCATGCATAGAAATTAATTAGAAGTGGGAAAATAGAGCAAAACCTGTGCATATATTACTAAATAACTCAGATCAACTACTCTTCTGTGTACTTTTCTTGAAAAAGAAGTATAAAACACTAAGTTTTGTTTCACAGAGTACCTGAGGTCAAGAACAGCATTCCTCCCACTTATATTTTCTGAGGTATCCATGTCTGTATTAGTCACCTAAGGCCGCCTCGGTAATCAACACACAGGAAATACAAACCTCAAAAGGTGAATCATCTGACCTGTGAAGATATTGCTACAGACACAATGAGTAGCTCTCTGGAAGAGCATGTTTTCCTCTGCTAACTTTAAAAACCACTACAGGAACCATCTGAAAAACAGAAGCTGAACACTGAAAGGTTTCTTTTGGAGCAAACTGATGATGGTTGAAGGATTGTTGTACCTTGCAGTGGATCTGAGTCTGCCTTGAGTACAATTCTGTTTTGGACAGATTCCTTACCCTCTTCGTAACAGTAATTCGTATATACAATTTAAATTATTAAAAAGAATTGGAAAAGCTCTTGTGCCTCTGAGGAGGTTTTCAGAGGCAGAGGTTGTTCTTCAACAATCAGAAAAGTAGGGAATGATCCTGTAATTACAGAATAGCACCATACAGAACATGTTTTCTTCAAGTTTGACCTATAAATTAATTTTAGCTTTGAGAAGCCTTAGACAGCCTTAGTTTTCATTGTTAAAAGGTAGCACGTGCATGAATGTGAACTACTTACACATCCCAGTCCTGCATAAGTGACGTAGTTCTTAAGTGCTTAGTATTCATGAAGTACTTTTTAAGTTGCAGGACAGCTGAAAAAGCCTTTTTTTCCCCCTTGCTAGCTTTGTGGTTTGCTTTTTCAGTTGTTGTTGTTGTTGTTGTTATTTATTTTTAAAAAATAAATCACTGTTCACTTTCAAAACTCATTGCTCTGCCTAAAATAAACCCTTTCAGTAAAACCTGATTATTTGATATGAAAATGTAAGTCCTGATTTTGTATTTACTTTTCCCTGATATTAGGGTTGTCATAATAAGTTTGTCCCTGTGAACCTGCTTAGTTATCAAGAGTTTGAGTGCCAGTCTCAGATGCACTCTTTTCATAACCCACACTAATCCCAGCAGTAGTGCCAAAGTAATGCTTTTATTTGAACATTTTCACTTTCCCACCCTATCCTCACATATCCTATATATCTCACAGTCTGCATTTGATCTGAATAAATATAATGGACTGCTGAGTGTTCTTACTGGGATGGGATGTCTCAGATTCATTCCACATGGTGTTGTTTGCTTTTTCATTTCTTCTTTTTTTTTCCACATTTGCTATTGTGAGCCTTTTGAAGTTTACAACCCAAGTTCTTTTCTCATTTATAGGAGTGCAATCCCATTAACTCAAATAGGTGTAAATTATGACAAGATTTTGACCTGGTCCTACCACTGTAAAAGTGTTCCTTTCACTTGCTGAAGGCTGTAGTCGCCTTTATAGACAAGTATCTTAGCTGCTGGCTTATTGTCTTGTTTCTTTTAATTTCAGCTCTAAGAATGTGCAAGGATAAGCATTTATCATAACATGTCATGGATTCTGGAGTTTCTTTAATAAAAATAGCCCAGCATGTGCCTGCCACAAATTTCAGGGTCTACACATTGTCTACTCAAAATAAAACAGCTCCTCTCCCCTCTTCATTTTGAGTAGAGATGAACAAATATGGAATCAAAGGCTAGCCATAGGGGTCCTACAAGTGCCTTCAAATTCAAGTAACAAATATGCAGCCATTTTTCCTTCTAAATTTATTTTATAGACAAATTCTACTACTCATCTTCTTCTTCTAGTTCAAGTCACTGTCAGGAATGTAATTATTTCTACTTAGAAAACTGGCTTAATGAATCTAGAAAGCTGCTGTATTCTCAGTATAGAAAAAAGAGCATCTCTTCAGAAACCACACAATTCTTCCAGCATTGCAACATGCTTTTGAGATCTGCAGAGTCTATTTACAATACTTACAGGGATACACTCAACTCATTTCAAATATGTTCTCAGCCAATCATCTCAATGGTTAGTAAAAGTTGATTCAAATAGAAAGAAGGACAGGGAGTAAATATCCAGTCAATACCAGAGTACAGTGAAAAAAAGAACAGAAAAAAGTCTGATAAAATAAGGAGAGGAAGGAATATAAAAAATTAGGTATTTGGATGTGCCAGTGAGCTATAAAGCCCATCTGTGACCTCATCCTTCATTTTAGTGATCAAACAGCCTGCTGACAAAAAGAAAGTCATGTGTCAAAGTCCCTGAGGCCTAAATTACTTATTTGACCAAACTGCAACATCTCATTTTCAGAGAGGAGGCTTCATCTTAGACATTGCTTTCAGCTTGTTTCTGATCAAGTGTGGAGTTTTTTAAACTCTAAATATGTATTTTATCACCTATCAAACCCTATACTCCCATGGCTCTCCACGTAATCAGAAACTTTATGTATCCCTTGAAGATAAGTTGTATTGTGAGATCTCCTCAAAATGTTGTTTGACTTAGGCCTGAAGCCTAAGTTAATGACCAGCTAAAACTATTTTCATGTTAGTGATAGCTTCTTTGAACCAGCAAAATTCCCACTCATTTTAGAAGAACAGTTAACCTGATGTATGTATGCAGCCTGGTTTTAATCAGGCCATGGGGCAATGGAATCAAACTTATTAATTTCACCTGGAGGCAAATGGTCTTCATTCAGTAAAATTTCTTTTGAAGTATCAGAGTTTGCATGAGTAAAGGATATGGAAAAAATAAAAATTCAACGAAACAAGCATCACTCAAGAGATCACTAAACTCTGCAGTCAGACAAAGCTCATGGGAAAGCTAGTACTCCTAGTGCTTTGGCTAAAATGAACACAGCATAGTTGCTAACATACTCAGTATTTTTCTGAACAGATATGGCTGGAGACAGGGACATAACATGGTTGAAAAAGTGAAAAATATTTCCTTAAGTGACTACTACAATACAAAATTGCTACTTCATGTCATCATTTGACCAGAGTCATTAAAATTTGTATTCTGTCAATGCTGGTTTTATCTGGTACCCTAACACAGGTCAAGACTAAATCTGTAATGCACTCCCTATTCTGTATACTTAAAGTTTAACACTACTGCCAGATCCCCCCTATTTGCCCTCCCCCCAGCAGCTGAAGGCCTGAGTTCAGTAACAAAAAAGCTTCAGTTTTCAGCAGACATGTCTGAAAAAACTCATAGGGAACTCTGAGGAGCCACACCTTCATAAAATTTAGAGAGTAAATTTGAGCTTTTAAGACTCTCCTTACTCACAGGTTTTTGTGGGTTTCTTCTGTTTGTTTGTTTTGGTTTATTTACTTGGGTTTTGTTGATTTGGGGTTTTATTTGGGGGAGTGGGTGGGGGACAGCTTTTTTAGTATATCTGCCAGCTGCTTTATCCCTCATGCTCCTTTTTCCATTAGGGAAAAAAAAATAAAAATTCCATTAATGAGGATTCTTGCTCTTCTGGAAATTTTATCTGAAGACAAAACCAGGAATAGTTTCTGATCTCCACCACTAACATTTTCTGGTTTTCCTACATTCTATGATTTTCCAGCTACTCTACTCTGTTTTACAGTTACCCAACCATAGACCACCTATCTGATTAGAGATATTTGGGTTTAGTAATGTATTTATTTATCAATTATTGACAGGATCTTCATTAGAACACAAGAGCACAAATGAGTTACTGGATTACATGCTCCCTCTGCTGTCAAAGAAGAGTATTCGTAGTGGTAAATTTGTCCCTAATGCTGCAAACCTTATCGGGGAAGGTATCATGATGCATTAAGTGTATTTCTAACTGTACTGATTTGGTATGCAGTCTCCAAGGAAAAGCTCTCAGCTCTTACCTTTAGTATGGATGAAACTTAATATCTGAGTTTCAGTATCTCCTCTGGAGCATTCAACTTTATTAAAAGAGATAAAATAATACTGGCCTAGTTCTTACACCGTAAATCATACTGATAATCTCTTTCATATAAAGTGTAGGCCATCAGCAGCTGGCTGGAAGCCCCCTGAATGAGGACAAGTTGTTCTCTTGACTTCAGTGCCTTTGCACTGGACTGGTTGTTGGGTAACGTTTATGTCACTTAATTTCCATTGTTTGTTTTCAGCAAATGCTCCAGGCAAGCAAGAAAGTGTATACCCTAAGAATAAGGTGACAATAAAGAATGGAATAATACCTGCACATACAAAATTACTTTTTATGGTTGAAAGTAGGAGAGTTGCTCCTGAACTTAGCAGGACTAGGATATTGTCCAGGGAACTCTACAAGAACAATGATATTTTGCTGCTTGCTCTAGTAAAGCATATCTTAGATTCTGCAGCAGTACACTTCTGTACAATGTGCTGGAACTCCGTTGGCATTGGTTTTGTCCTGCAAAAATGTGATCATAAATGTTCACGTACCAGGCGCCACATGTATTTGCTTTGATAATTTTCATAAGTTCTTTTATTCACCCTTTGAGAACCATTGTACAAGCAAATATTTGTTCATAAAAGTATTTCGAGAATGTGAAAATGTGACGAACACTCCTGCAAACAGGTTTATGTGTGAGTATTTGAACAGCAGGTTTTTTTAAAGTCCTTCTGAGGTTAAGAATCCAAATGAGAGGGAACACAGTACCTTAAATAAAAAAGATATCAACAAAAAATTAAACCACAAGAAAACCCAAAACAACAAAAGAAAGATGTCAAAAACCAGGCAAAATTTGGACATTTCCCAAATCATGTTTTCTTATAAAATTGCTATACTTGACAGAACTCTAATATCTTTTTTATTTCAATACCTTCAACAAAAGCCTAGGTGAAGTCATTATTACGCTTACAGAAATAGCTTTTAAAAAATATTATTTACTCCAATTACGACACTCAAAGAACAACAGAATAATTTTATTACCATTTTTTTAGTAAAAAAGGACCATAAAGAAGAGAAAGAAACCCAGAGAGAATGCAAGCTCACTAGCACTGGACTTCAGGTACTCATTTCTCAGTACTGAGTCCAGAAATTCTACTTAAATGCCATTTATAGATTTAATTTTAGACAGTTCTGGGATAAAATCTACAGCAATAACCTCTGTTATTTCTCTCCCAGCATAGTGCTCTAAAGCTCTATAGTAGATCCAGGCATCTTTTAACTATGCCCTCCTTTTGAGTGTATGACTTGGTGTTGGTGTTGATATGGTAGCCTCTTAAGCACTCATAGTTTTTATTCTGGTGAGTATAACATTTTTCTATGTCAACAAATAAGACTGAAACCTCCACAGATTTATGAAAGTTTTTAATTCAGCAGAGACCTAATCACTCTCTTCTGCCTGAAAGGTTGTAACCAGGTGACTGTTGGTATTTTTTCACCTAGTAACAAGTGATGGGACAAGAGGAAATGGCCTCAGGATGCTCCAGGGACATTGAGATTGGATACTGGAAAAGATTTCTCTATGGAGGGGGTTGTCAATCACTGGGACAGGCTGCCCAGGGAACAAAAGAGTTTGAGTCACCATCCCTGGAGATATTTAAAAGATGTGTAAATGTGGTGCTTAGGGTCTTGTTTTAGTGGTGGATTTGGCATTGATGGGCTTACAGTTAGACTTGTGATCTTAAAGATCATTTCCAACCTACATAAGTCTATGATTCAATGTTTCTATGATTCATTCACTTCAGAGGAATTGTTCTGGCCACAGAAATGCCATTTCTGCAAACATTTAGCAAAGCCAATGAGTTACACTCCAAGTATACCCAGCGGTATTGTGCTTCCTTGAAGGATTCTGCTAGGGATATGGCAGGAAAAGACCTGTATGTACTTAGCTCATTGACAACACTATTGAAGTATTGAAGGCATTCATGAACACAGCCTTAAGTTGTTGGGAAAGGTTTTTTGCCTTCTCCTTTTCCTGAAATCTGAGGTGTTATTGATCCATTATAGAAGTTAAGCAAATTTTTGTGAAGCTATCTTCTACTAATAGTAAAGTATCTACTACTATTAGTGTTTAAATTCACCCAGTTTCTGTGTCTAAATGTATGCTTCCCTAGAAGAATGAACACCTTCACTGAAGGTATCCTGTTACAAGGTCCTTTTAAATGTAGACAAAGCTTCCTTCATCAAGCCAATCCCCCATAAAGGTGTAATGCCTAGTCTGTTTGGCAGACATATGTGGAAAATGGGGACAGTCTCCAGCCAAAACAATCTATCTGCCCTGCAGCCAGGGACCAAGTATTTTGAGATCTGTACCTCCAGAGTCACTAGAGTTTTCAGGATTTTTCCTTGGAACAGGGTAAGCCTTGCTCCAGCTGGGGTTTAGCTCCTGACCCTATGGATGGTTTCCTCTATTATAAACAAGCCACTCCTGGCTGACCCCTTGATGTCAACCTGGTGAAGCCAGATTTTCAAGTATATGTGGTTGTGGCATTGTCCCCGTGGTGGGGAGCCAGATCTTAGGAGTTCCTCTAACTCTGGTGTTATTGTCCCCTCAAGCTTCACCAACATGATTGCAAATTTAAAAGACCAGTCAGCCATCTCATTATTTAACTTACATTCATGTGGTTCTGAAATACATCTTGTTGAAATATCTGGTTCAATGCAAATTTTTTAGAAGAGGCTATATGTCAACTCACACTTCTAAGCAATATGACAATAATTGGACGGTATAGTCAAGTCTCGCAAGGAGTATGTTATCGCAGTTTAGCACTGATACATTAAAATAGTAAATCAAACAGGAGAGACATGGTTAAGTCAACACAAGATTTGTGTCTATTAGAGCAAAGCCACAGGCCAGAACCTCAGCAAAAAGGCGATGAATTAAATTAGTCAAAGAGCAAGCTGCACTTTTTATGGTTATGTGCAATTACATGCAGATTCAGTTTCTTTGAAAGAATTTGACAGGAGAAAATTTAAACTAAAAGTTTCTTGTAGACCAATAAATCTTGCTTTCCATGACTCATATCTCTGTCTCCTGGACAAGAAAAGAAGCCAGATATTTTATCTGTGTTTGCGTATATGGCTAGAATTATAAAGGCTAACTCAAAGAAAAAGAACAACAAAAACCAAAACAAACCAAAAATAAAGCCAAAAGGAAAAAATAAGGAATTTTATTATATTGATTAAATATAAATTCTCTGTTAATATTCCATTTCTGTTGCATAAGATATTCCAGTCCCATTCATGAGAAATTTCAGACACAATAAATTTATATTGCATGCAGTCCAGCTGTGAACTTTTTGGTGTATGAATGTTTTTAACGTTTAACTGCACAAAGATGTCTTTGTCTCTTAGGAATATGTACTGTAGGTTGGAAGATCCCAATACTACAGAGAGAGATTCTGTTTGTTTGTCTATACTACGACTTGGAAATTTCACTGCAAATGTAGGAACAATGTTTCAATAAGTGTTATCAATTGTCCTTTTTCAGGTTCCTGAAACAATACTGCCCTGATTTGTGAAGAGTTAATTCCATAAAAACTTTACAAAAACCTCACTTCTTAAAAACCATTATGTATATAGACAAAAGGAAGCAAGAACAAGATTTGGAGCAGAAGCTGAAACCTTATTTATCACATGTATTTAACAACATAGTCAAATAACATATGAGGGCCTCAGAAGTTAACCCTTGGGCAGAAAAAGTGGAGGAGAATTCCTACTTCGTAGAGGATTTTGCAAAGCTCTGCAGAAGGTGATTATCATATCTCATTTTGGTAACTATTAGACTCCGAATTCAGGTTCCCTGTCTTGGCCCCTAGAGGCATTTGTCTTCATTGGTTACACAGACAGCTTTGGACCCAACATAGTTTTCTTCAAGTATAGATAACTATTAGAATACTGACATTCATTACATAGATAAATGGAAAATAACTTTAATTAAAAAAAACCCATGAAAATATCAGGGTTATATGTGGTTAACTACATAGGCAACATTTATCTATTCATTTTGTCTGGGTGAAACTTTGCCTGAGGCTCCAAGCTTCTAGGAACTGGGTTTTTCTGTAATACATCTCTACTTTTAAGCTTCTCTGGGTCTTAGAGACTGATGTTTCTTTTTTTTTAAACATTTTTAGCATGCCTCCTGGACTTTGACTAACTGATGTGGCTGACTAGAAATCAACTGAGAAAGCTGAATAAAATGTAATGTACTTATAACCACATCAATGTTAGTAAATAATGTGAGACATTCATTAATTTGATGTGGCATGGCTCATGGTACACTTGCCCCTCAAAAGAGAGACTACTGAGAGTAGTCTCTTTCTGACACAGCCTCCTCAATCACACCCAGACATTGCTTGGGAAGGTAGGTTGGAGCCAAATACTGTCCCTGGGACCTTTCTAATAATTTAAAGGTTGGCTTTTCCCAGGCCAAGTCACTTGTCTATGCATCAGTCCTGTTTATTTAGATACGTCCAACGTCTTTTTACCTACATCATCTTACATACCTCCCTGTGAAAGGTGATGTGCAAATCCAAATAACTCATGAGGTCAAAGCACTGAAAAAGTATGTGCTTTCTCTGCATTAGGGAGCTCAGCACTGGTTTGAAGAGTCCAGGGTGCTAAGCTGGATAACCTCATTACTGCTGAGGGAAATGAGTGTCAAGAAAGGCCCAGAGAGGCTAAAGAAAGGTGTGATCGCTACTTAGCCCCATAAAACCAACATCTGCATCTCCAAATTTGGACCCAAATTTGTACTCAGTAGAAAGGTCCAGATGGAGAGCTTAACTAATCCTTTATTAATAACATATCATTGAACATCTGTATATTTTAAAAGCAATAAAGCAAGAGTAAGAAAGAAAGCAAAGTGCTGAGTTAATGAAGACTGAAAGTCTGAAAGTCTCTCCCCAGGGCACACAAGTCTGGCTTTCCCCAGGCTCTGACCCTCCTCTGGTCTCAGCAACTCTATCACCATCAGTTTTATCCTGGGAATCCTCCATCTGTGTGTGCTGAGCGCTCCTGCCCATGACTCCATAGAGAGCTGTTAGCGCATGAAAACAGGAGCTAGCATGCGTACAATCTGTCAGCAAGTCCCAGCCCCAAGCACAGTATAGCTCTTCCCCAACTACCTGGCAATTGATCTGCACAGGGGAGCTCCTCAAGTGTGTGGCCACAGCCAGAAGTGAATATTTCCTGAAGGATTTAATTTCCTTTTCTGGCTGTTTGCACAATTGCTTTGCATATATACTCACACAGGTACCTTTGAAGGCAAAGCACACTTCCCCCCCACCATGTGAAAAGCTTGTGAGGCAAGTTACTGGCACTGGAACCTGTAGCAATGGGGCCATTGAACAAAAGAAGTTGGCTTTTAAAGATCAGTGTCCAGGATTAGAGAACCATCTGTGTGGGGAGGGAGGGAAGGAGGGAAGCCGGCATCACTGCCACCAGGAAAGCCCAGCGATCTTTAGCTTTGCCCACTACCATATCTTTTTTCATTTGTAAGCAAGCAGTTATTAGAGCTGGAGATACATTTCCCATTGAAAGTTCTTGATGAAAAAAGAAAAAAATAGTTTGGATAGGAATTTTTATATTCCAATTCCAATACTTCAGGAAAACCTTATGAAAGGTCCAGATAGGAGTCAGGAAGAGCCACTGGTGTCAGAAACACAGCATAGCACTTTGGGAAGATGATTAAATTGCAATAATATGAGAAAAGGTACATAAAGTCGTGTGTTACATTTGTGTTAAATAGAAAGGCTTTTAAGCAGAAATAAAGATTAATGTAAATAATGTGCTACCTGAAGCTGTCTCTTGCATTAGAGCAAAATGCATAGGTTTTTTTCTCTTTCTTTTATTGGAACTTCTCTAGAGATGTAATTAATTAGTGGGGTTTTTTTGTTGCTTTTACCATCCTGTTCTACCAAATAACATCATCTTTTATGTCTTTTAAATGACAGGCTCAGGAATTATAATAGTACATCACCATAGCTGGTTTGGTATCTCTACATATTCTCAGTGCAATATTAAACACAAATTTCTCTGTCTGTTGTGTTTTAACTGTACTTGAGGACTGACAGCAGGGTAGGTCTGTAAGGCTGTTTCCAGTACTTGTGCCAAATCTGCTCTATCTGTTCTTGCATAGTTTAAATGGTGTTTTACAGGCTTAACCCAGATCTTAGTGAAGGCAGAAAGAGTTCTTCAGCGAGCTCTGCTGGAGACCCCTGAGAAAAACCCAAACTTTTTTCTCTTCTGTGAGAGCTAACCAAAGGATTTTTCTCAACTCTACATGTTTTAAACAATGCTGTTTAATGATAATGGTGTTTACTGGTATCTCCCTGACATTTTATGTGAAACATGGAAGGACCGACCTGTCAGCACAGGACTTTGCCAATGCACGCATTCCTGCACATACAAGTCTATTTGGTGAAACAAAAGTGAATCTAAGATTATTCTGTTCTTCAAGAAATGGTTTCCTATGAGCTTTTTCATTTTGTTTTGTTTCTTTACTTCTGAACTCGACTTTGATGCCAGACAATAATATCATCTAACCGAGGGCTAAAGACCAAGCAATACAAGCACACTGTGCATGAAGGTAATTGTCTTTGCTTCCCAGTGATAAACCATATGAAAGAAATTACAGCTTTTCCCTATTATTCATGGGACTGATCCAAAACCCATTAAGATCAATGGGGAACTTTCATATTAGTAAGTGCTTTTCCAAACAGGTTTTAGGAGATTTCTGATGCAAGGCCAGCATCTTCAAAGGTGTCAGGAAAGAAATTTAGGACATGGGCAGGAGATAAAAACCAGCCGAGTAATGGCTCAGTTGATGAGGCACCACTCCTCAGCAGAACCAGAGTAACTGACATTGTTCACAGTCTTATCAATTCACAAGAAAATGTTAATTAAATTCTTTTCTAGCCACCATGACTCAATGGCTTGTGGAAAGTAATTTATCCACAACACTTCATCCAGGGATTCACTTAACCTGCTCTAACATTCTAAAAGACTGAGATTCAAGCCAAAGGGTATTCTGTGCTGCCAGGGTAGGTTTTTTCACAGTTTCTTCAATTACAGCTGCTCCATTTTCTCTGAAGTGCTGTAACATTCACTGGAAAGAGGAATAGAACAGGTCTTGTTTTTGTAAATTTGCTACAATTTTTCACTGGCCCATCAGGCCTGTGGTTAGTGTACACAGAGGCCTGTGATTAGTATACACAGTATAGAAGTGACAACTTCAACAGAAAAGACAGAGAACTTCAAACACTGAAACAACTTTCTAACTGTATTCTAGATGTCTTCAAGCAGAAATTTTGTTATCTGGTATATTTCACCAACAGAAATCTCTCTGTAGCTGCCTGTCTTTATATAAATGCTTAGCAGACTGGCACTGTGACCATCAGTATTACCTAACTAAAGCCCTTCTTGTGAAGCTAGCCATGAATGCTGCAGTTTTAAGCCAGTGGGATCTGCAGGAGCATAGCACACTAACAACCTAGCAGCACTGATTCATGTACTTCAACACAGAACTGGGCTTAAGCTAATCACATGCCAAATGTTGCTCTAAATGCTTTTTTTCTAGATCAGCAGGTTTCAATGCAACATTGAGGCAGTCAGTTTGATGGACCCCCATTGCTGATAGGATTTGGCAACTCAGCAGAGGATGCTCAGCTCAAGCTTACAGCACCAAGCCGTTCACTAATTTTCCTAATAGCTTTATGTATATATGAAAACAACACGGTAACAAAGTCATTGGGTGGTTCTGTTCAGAAAAAAGCAGGGACTGGAGCAACAGGGTATAGCTATTCGGAAATGGAATGCATTGGCTGGATTGAATATTTTGAAAATTATGCAGCAATTCATCTTGACAATTCGCCTTGGCTTAGCCAGAAGCTACATTTTGTGATTAGTATATTCAGACACTTTCCTTTCTTTACGTTCAGCATCCAACTGTTCTGCAGATCTGAAAAACAGAACAAAAAAAAGAAAAATATGCTGTAAAAACCAGTCTGACAACTGCAATTAAATCAATCACCCACTCAATTTCAGATATTTGCACCATCAAGTAATTTAACAAACACCTTTCATCCATAACAGCTCAAGACATATTTGCTTTAAAAGCACTTCAGTAGAAAATTTCAGCATTCCTCCCCCACTAAGATCCTTTTGTAAAGAATGCACTTCAAACTATGGAGACTAAAACCAGCTTAATATTCACTAGTTTATAATTTTTGACATGGATCATAAACTTCTGAGGGAACTATGCCCAGCTGAGGGTAAATCTACAACTTCTTGAGGGAAAATATTTAGGAATGGTAAATAAATTATGGCATTTTAAATTATAAATAAATTTCATGTAAATACTATCTTCTATTTCTATTCTGTTCTTGTGCATTCCTATTAATCTATGAAATACAAACAGGTGCTTGGGTTTCATCTTTGGCAAAGTATCTAAACAGCAGAATTGCTGAAAACTTCAGTTTCTTACAGTTGGAAGCCCTATTTTGCCATGGAGGTTATGAAGAGCTAGAAACCAAGATAGCTACATCCAACAGAGCAAACTATTGATGGGATACTACTTGGAAATATTTTAAAACAAACAGAATCAAGTTTCTCCAGCTTTGTGCCAGGAGAGAATCTACCGCAGGATATGGTGAAAGGTTGCCAGAGTTTTTACTGACATTGCTAATCACAGCTTCATTATCCACAGTCTCTGCATAATTCTTACGCATGTTTATCAGTTTAGCAGCAGGCCTAGTGATTTCTTTGGTCTTCGTTTTCTAAACAATCTCCTAAATTTTCTGCCCTATGGAGAATATAATCTAATACTCCCATCACTGCAGTAATCAGTAGGGCTCAAATCTTAGGGAGCCTGCATAGGCTATATGATTAATAAAAAAGGTTAAATAATGGCAGCCAGATGAAACACCCATTAAGTCAAAAGCACTGTATTGGCTGCATTCCTGACAACACTGAGACCTTTGGCAGGCTCAATATCTAGGTGGAGACCAGTGATGAATGGTGTTCCTCAGAGGTCAGTATTGGGAACAGAGGCGATTTACATCTTTGTCAGCGACCTGGACAGTGGGATTGATTGCAAGTTTGCCAATGACACCAAGCTGTGGGGTGCAGCCAATGTGCTGGAGGGAAGAGATGCTGTCCGGAGAGACTTTGATAGGCTTGGGACTTGGGTCTGTGCACAGATCACAGAATCACAGAATTGTAGGGGTTGGAAGGGACCTCAAGAGATCATCGGGTCCAACCCCCCTGTCAAAGCAGGCTCCCTAGCTCATACTACACAGATAGGCATCCAGATGAGTCTTGAATATCTCCAGAGAAGGAGACTCCACCACCTCCCTGAGCAGCCTAATCCAGGGCTCTGTCATCCTTACTGTGAAAAAGTTCCTCGACATGTTAGTGTGGAACTTCCTGTGCTCCAATTTGCAGCCATTGCCCCTTGTCCTGTCTCCACAGACCACAGAAAAGGGGCAGGCCAATTCCCCTGCACCCCATACTTAAGATATTTATAAACATTGATTAGGTCCCCCCTCAGTCTTCTCAAGGCTGAACAGCCCCAGCTCTCTCAGCCTTTCCTCATAGGATAGATGTTCCAGGCCTTTAATCATCTTCGTAGCCCTTCTCTGGACTCTCTCAAGAAGATCCCTGTCTCTTTTATACCAGGGAGCCCAGAACTGGACACAATACACCAGGTGGGGCCTGACCAGGGCAGAGAAGTGGGGGAGGATCACCGCCTTAGACCTGCTGGCCACACTCCTCCTGATGCACCACAGGATCCCATTGGCTCTCTTAGCCACCAGGGCACACTGATGGCTCATAGCCAACCTATCGTCAACCAGGTCCCCCAGGTCCTTCTCCACAGAGCTCTTCTCCAGCAGGTCAACCCCCAGCATGTACTGATACATGTGGTTGTTCTTCCCCAGGTGCAAGACTTTACACTTGCTTTTGATGATTCACAGAATCACAGAATCACAGAATCACAGAATCTTAGGGGTTGGAAGGGACCTCGAGAGATCATCGGGTCCAACCCCCCTGCCAAAGCAGGCTCCCTATCTCATATTACATAGATAGGCGTCCAGACGAGACTTGAATATCTCCAGGGGAGACTCCACCACCTCCCTGGGCAGTCTATTCCACTGCTCTGTCACCCTCACTGTGAAAAAGTTCTTCCGCATGTTGGTGCGGAACTTCCTGTGCTCCAGCTTACAGCCATTGCCCCTAGTCCTGTCCCCACCGACCACTGAAAAGGGGCTGGCCAATTCCCCCTGCCACCCATGTCTAAGATATTTATAAACACTAATTAGGTCCCCCCTAAGTCTTCTTTTTTCCAGGCTGAACAGACCCAGCTCACTCAGCCTATCCTCATAGGGGAGATGTTCCAGACCCCTAATCATCTTTGTCGCCCTTCTCTGGACTCTCTCCAGAAGGTCCCTGTCTTTTCTATACCAGGGAGCCCAGAACAGGACACAGTATTCCAGGTGGGGCCTGACCAACGCAGAGTAGAGGGGGAGGATCACTTCCTTCAACCTACTGGACACACTCTTCCTGATGCATCCCAGGATCCCATTGGCTCTTTTGGCCGCCAGGGCACACTGCTGGCTCATAGCCAACCTGTCATCAACCAGGACCCCCAAGTCCTTCTCCACAGAGTTCTTTTCCAACAGGTCAACCCCCAGCCTGTACTGATACATACGGTTATTCCTCCCCAGGTGCAAGACTTTACACTTGCACTTGTTGAATTTCATTAGATTTCTCCCAGCCCAGCTCTCCAGCCTGTCCAGGTCTCGCTGAATGGCAGCGCAGTGTTCCTGCGTGTCAGCCACTCCTCCCAGCTTTGTATCATCGGCGTACTTGCTGAGGGTGGATGCTATTCCCTCATCAAGGTCGTCAATGAAGATATTAAACAGGTCTGGACCCAACACCGAGCCCTGGGGAACACCACTAGTCACAGGCCTCCATTCAGATTCTACTCCACTGATCACGACCTTCTGAGCCCGGTCTGACAGCCAGTTCTCAACCCACCTCAGTGTCCACTCATCTATCCCTTGTTTCCTTAGCTTCTCTATCAAGATGTTGTGGGAGACAGTATCAAAAGCTTTGCTAAAGTCAAGGTAGATGACATCCACTGCTCTCCCTCCATCCACCCAGTTGGTAATGACATCATAGAAGGCTATGAGATTGGTCGAGCACGATCTTCCCTTGGTGAATCCATGCTGACTACTCCTCATGACCTTCTTCTCTTCCAGTTGTTTGGAGATGGCATCCAAAACAAGCTGTTCCATCAGCTTTCCAGGGACAGAAGTGAGGCTGACTGGCCTATAGTTACTGGGATCCTCCTTCTTGCCTTTTTTAAAGACTGGAGTGACATTGGCTATCCTCCAATCCTCAGGCACTTCTCCTGTAGTCCAGGATCTATCAAAGATGATAGAGAGTGGCTCCGCAATCACCTCCGCCAGCTCTCTCAGCACACGTGGGTGTATCCCATCCGGGCGCATGGATTTGTGTGCATCCATTCCTTTGAGTCGCTCCTGGACCTCCCCTACCTCAACTAGAGGGGACCCATTCATTCCCCAACCACTCCTACTTTCATCTGGGATCTGTGAGTCCCGAGAAGCCTTTGGAGTAAAGACCGAGGCAAAGAAGGCATTAAGTATCTCCACCTTCTCACCATCTCCCGTTACCAGGACACCCGCCTCATTCAACAAGGGACCTACATTATCCCTGTTCATCCTTTTACTATTTACATGCCTGAAAAAGCTCTTTTTATTGTCCTTTATGTCCCTTGCCAGCTTAATTTCTAAGCAGGCCTTAGCTCTCCTAGTTGCATCCCTACAGGCCCTGGCAACATCCTTATATTCATCCCATGGTCTCAGACCCTGTTTCCACAGTTTATAGGTCTTCTGCTTCCCTTTGAGTTTACTCATAAGTTCCCTGCTTATCCATGCAGGTCTTCTACCTCTCTTTCCCGATTTCTTACTCAAAGGGATGCACCTATTCTGTGCTTGGAAGAAGTGCTGTTTGAATGTTAGCCAGCTCTCGCAGGCTCCCATTCCTTCAAACAGAGCAGCCCATGGGATAGCCCCTATTTGATTTCGGGGGAGATCAAAGTTAGCTCTTCCAAAATTCAGGGTAGCTATCCTACTTTTTGGCTTGCCTCTTCCACTCAGGATCTTGAACTCGACCATTTCACGGTGGCTTTGTCCTAAGCTGCCCCCGACCTTCACTTCACTAACGAGTCCGTCCTTGTTAGTAAAAACAAGATCAAGCACCCCCCTCCCCTTGTAGGTACCTACACTATCTGTATCAGGAAGTTGTCTTCTGGGTTTTTTTGTCATCTGGTTTCTCCCTGCCCAGCTTTCCAACCTGTCCAGGTCTTGCTGGATGGCAGCACCGTGTTCCTGCGTGTCAGCCACCCCTCCCAGCTTTGTATCATCGGCACTTGCTGAGGGTGGATGCTATTCCTTCATCAAGATCGTCAATGAGAACTCTACCTATAACGTTAAAACACTCAATAAGAAGATGGCTAGGCATAGAATTCTCAGAAGCAGTTGATCATTCCCTACAGATTTTTATTAACCTCAGTTAAGCATCCACAGCATTGGATCAGGCTCCTTAATACATTTTTAATATAACCTTTCTATAAATCAGAAAAAAATACAGAAATTTTTTTTTATGCATCTTTTGTGGGTAATGAGGGTTAAAAATATGAATTGTAGGTCAATCACCCAAAGCATCAATCTATGCTTGCTTAAAAACCACTTCTCCATGGAGTACGATACATGGAGGATGAATCACCCCCAACGGGGCCATCTTTTGCTCAACTGACTCTGCAGGAAACCTAAATAACCAAATTAGAATTTTAAAGCTAAAATTATATCATATGAATCTAACCTCAGCTATAAAGCACTTTTTCATTACCTTTGCAGCACTAATGCATACTTCTTCTTATAGCTTTGAAAATATGTAATGTGTCTTAAAAACAATATCCTTTGAGTAAAGAGGCAAATAAGATTATCAGGATTCAGAGACAAGATATTTCCCAAGTAATTCTGAAAAAGCTCAGCATTTTTGGAAAGAGTCAGACTCCAGAGCTGTCAAAACCAAATCAGTTTTATAAAGTTCTGCAAGCAGGGAAGTCACCCATCCCTCAGCAGGAAAATGCATGCATGTATCACAGCAATCTGATGAAATTGCTTCAAGGGAATGTAATAGCTGAGAGAATTGGGAGTTCAGTAAAAATATTATAATAATATGGAGAAGGAAAATTCTCTAAGATTTTATACTTTTTTTCCTATTATAATTAAGTCATGGCTACAGCGGAAAGCTGTGCATCTGCTGCTAATCTTGGTGTGGTCAGCCTGAACGCTTTGCTGTTTTGAACAGGGCCATGTGGCCTCACTGAGAGCCAGGCTGCTGGTACAGAGTTGCTGCAACATGTCTTAACCCCCTGTATGCTCAGCACTGCCTTCTGGGACAATTTTGTAGTAACTTAAAGGACAACAGCATAGCAGTCTAGGAACAATAGGAACTGGGAATTCTAAATTTTGTTTTTCTTCCTTGCCTAATTTGGTATATATATATGTTGGCTTATATATATATATGTAAACTTTCTCCACTCCTCTACATGTTCATAAAAACAGGCTATGACTTCAGTCCAATTTGTCAAAATGTGTGGTCAGGACAGCAGAAGCACTATGTTCAATTTTTGAGACCCAACACCATCTTGGTTTGGCTTATTGTCTAATTTGCCTGAGTACTTGCAACCAGAACCCATGAAGGGGTTTGCCTTTTGTCATAAGAGGAGCAATTCACACTGCCTTCAGCAGCCACTTCTATATGTCCACTATGGGGACCTTGTCTCTTCCTACAATATATGTAGAGGGTTTTTTGGGGGGCAAGACCAGGAAAATTAGCAGATCCTTAAGTGTTAACCAGCCAAGTAGCTTCTACTACATTTGTGTCCCTGTGCTTCCATGTCCCATTGCCCAACACTTTCAACACAGCCTTTAAAAGTCCATTACAGCTCTCAATCTTTTCAGAGACTTGTGAGTGATAGGGTATGTGATACAATCACTCAATGCTGTGTTTCATTGCTCAGGGCTTTATGAGGGTATGATGAAATGAGTCACATTTTCTGGTTCAATTCTTTCTGAGGTATCATGCCACCACAAAATCTTCTTTCAAGGCCTGGGATGGTGTTTAAGCAGTGGTATGGTTTAAAAGACGTCTTTCTTTCCAACCCATGGTGAATATGTAGCACTTGCTTTGGCATGTTCATAATATAGCCACTGTTCTCTAGTCCAGAGAGATTTTACTTGCATGGATCTCTTAATTGCAGCACATATTTCACATTCACGAGTCATCTGTGTGATGGCCTCCTAGGTCACCAGCCCATGATCACTAGTCTATCTGTATCTCCTTTGATGTACTGATGTTTCATTGGACCATCAAGCTACAAAGAGCTCACCATTATGATCCCAGTCCAGGCCCAACTGAGCTACTTTAATTTTGATAGTCTTGTCAATGTGTTCATTGGTTCAGTGATCTTCACTGGTGCATTTTTTTGGCCATGTAAACATCTACATGACATAACTTTAGAACCATGTTTTATAGCCAGGCATCAATGTCCCACCACAGTGCAGAAGCCCAGACCATAAAAAAGACCATAAGACCATAAAAATTCACTGTCATGGAGCAGTAGCTTTTCTGGGATCATCAAATGCTGACTGAGGATCATTTCAAGAGTCAGCTTTGGGATGACTGATAGTTGCCATAAAATATTCACTGATTTTTGAAATTTTGCAGCATGCAAGAACTTGAAGAGATTTCAGCTGCATGAGACTTCGATTTAATCTAATATGTAGGAAATAACAGATGGTTTTGAAGTAGTCTGTTGGAGCAGGAATGGTATTGATACTCTAATTTTGGTTTTAGCTATGTATAACAATACCATAAAAAAACACTCCAAATTATGGAAGTGCTAGCAGATCACTAAGTATATTTATCCAATGATGAGGCTGAAGTGCTCAGATTCCTTTAATGAAGCTATTTATTTTAAAGGAATCTTTTAATTGAGCTATTTCTCTTTGTATAACAATGAGAAAAACAACATTACTGAAAAAAAACTGAACCTGAATGTCTCTACCCCTTAGTGAGTCATTCACTTATCTTTGGAGGATGGTAGTTACATGGTGTAAGTAGTCAGAAATGTATTCCAAGATACCTCTGAATGCTTCCAAATCATCTTATATACTCTCTAAACACATGATCAGTTTATTAAGGGATAAGTTTTTCTGTGTTTAAGGAATTCGACAGATGTAGGAACCCAGTGTTCATAATCTGTCTCAGTCCAGATAGGAGTATGGGATAAAATTCACGTCTTCAACATTTTGTTAGGAAATGTTCAAGGAGTAAGGGAGGAAAGCAATGAAACTCTGAAGCCATTTTATATTATACAAAACTATTTGTTAAGCTAGATATCATCCGTCATAGAGAATGACTGGGATTTCCCTGAGGGAGGCAGGGTATGTGAGTCCCTCAACCCATTCTGTCTGCCAGAGTTGGACAGGAAATATAACCCTTTAATGTAATAAAAAACACTCTCTTTTCTTTCACTTGCTTTTATTTAAAATTGCTTATAATGAACAAACTTGTTCTTCAACATGTTGAGGAAAATATTTAATTCAAATAAACAGAAAAAAAAATTACAATTATCTGAAAATGATACAAAAATCAGTTTCATTTATCACTTGTACCAGAACCAAAAAACTTAAATATGTATGACCTAGACTTATGCTTGCCCTAACATGGAACAGGACATTTTTAAATACATTAACATTTTTGCGGGACAGGAAAGCCATTTCTATCTAGTTAAAGGGGAACCACAAGAATATAATATAGCTATTACATGTGACAGGATTATTATGCAGATTGTCTTCAGATGTGAATCAGAAGAGCTCTAATGAATTCAGTGGGGTTCTGCTGATTTGCATTAGCTGATAATCTCAATTTGCTCTGTTTTGGCTGAAAAATAGAAACAATTTGTTCTGATTTTTTCCCCCAAGATCCTAGAATACTTTCTGAAATTTCCAGTCCACATGTTTTGATTCAATTCTGGTTTAGAATGTAAAATGACTTACCCCTGCAGTGCTATCCAAAATAACTGCATAATAGTGTTTAAAGAGCAAGACACCAAGCCATGGATAGAACAGAAATGTAGGAAAACAGTAACTTTTGAGGTGATAGTAGTGGAACTATAGGTAGATTAAGACCTAGGTTGAACCAAATCCAGTTGGCTTCACGTGTATGAGTTTTTAAATCACTGTAGGTTGTTGTATTCTGTCTTTCAGTGATTCACTGATAAAGAATCTTCTGACATTAAACTTTACCACATATTCAACATGGCACCAAGGGATGTTTAAATTATAGGCTGCCATTACTGTCTCACAAAAACTTGTCAGAAGTGGAGTTAATAAAAATAGAATTTGGAACCTGACAATATGACCTACTTGAGATAGTTTTTATTCTGCAATTAGGCTTTTCATTACAATTCCTTCTTATTATGGAGTTTGTCTTCCCTTTACAATTCTTTCTAGTGAGCAAACATATTCTGCAAATTCTATAAAGTTCTGGTCGTAAGAAATCTTAACTTTAGAAAACTCAGCAAAACATGTGTCACGTTTTCTGCATTTCATCTTATGTGACACTTTGAATTCAACAACAGGTCTTCACCTCTTGTGACTGCCCATTGCATTATATACTTGGAATCATTGGAAGCTAATTTAAATTTTGCTTCAGTAGGAGAGAATACAACCTAGAGTTGGAAGAAATAGAAGGTGATGGTAGAACTTCAAGAAGCTGGGCCTTAAAAGTAGTAACAGTTCTTCAGAACATGTTACTCTAATTTCTCTAAACCTTTGACATCCTTTTCAGGAAAGAGCAAAGTGAAAACAACTGTTATGTGAGGAAACATTTACCCCACTTTGTTTTCTCTTGTACTTTCTCCTGGCATGCAAACTGATGATTGTGAAATTCATATCGGTTAGGATGTATCTGTCCTCAAGCAGCCTCTAAAGGGAAAATTATGGAGGCATCCACACAGCAGAAATGACATACGCTACATATGACTGTAGCAACAATACTGCCAGCAGGAAATGTATAGGTACAAGGCCTCTGTTCCAATTTTTTCTGCCTTTTGAAGGAATGGAAAACTTCAATTAGAAGACATTGAATCTTTTTCTTCACAAGTAGGGAAACCTCAAGGTAATACATCAAGAGAGTAAATTCATGGAGTTTCTGTCTTCTCCATAAGAATTCTATACAACTGTTGCTTTGGCTTTGCAGCTCTTCCTGGTCTAATTAAGACCTATCTGTGGTATGTTCCCAACAAAGATCTGTTATTTGCAAAAAACACACAATTTTATTTTCTCTACCTATGCACTTTTCTATTTCTCTGCTTTTAACTTCTCTTTGCAACAATGAGACCTAAATTCTGTACAGATGAAGTATTAAAACTTTATAGAAGCAGATGTTGCATGTGTGCTGACTGTATAAATTATCAGCTATAAGGCTCCTAAAGAGATTAGCTTGCTTGCCTACAAACATTATGTGACCTAATAAAATGTCTTTTATATACTATCAGACACGTATGTTTGCAGTTGGACTGTGCTGCTTTACGTCTGAAAGGTCTGAATTAATCAGAGACCAAATGGAGCTGATTTTAAATTCTAGGAGCAAGAACATCTACATTAAAGACTGTGAGTGCTAAGAGGGCACACAACTATCATATGAAGCAGTGTGGTTTATTCACTGTGAGGTTTTTTTAGGACTGTGAGGCCAAATTCTGTGCAAAGGTGAAATGATGCTATTGACTTCAGAGTTCTGCCTGCTGTTACCATCACACAACGTGTTTCTTAACTAGAAAACACAATATACTATAGAAGTAGAAAAGTAATGATAGAGTTTCTAATATTTTCTACTTGAAAAAAACAGTCTGTAAAGTGATCACAAAAAAGTTTTCTGTTAATCAAATAATACACCAGGAAGGAGAAGCTAATAGAATATAGTCAAATTCTGAGTCCATTCATGCTGGAATTACTTCATCCTGGGAAAAGATTATTTTATATCATGAATCCAGGTCCTGTGGAAAACATTTGGAAAACATTCCAGGTAACTGAACTTTAGCTTTTCATGGTGAGCCAGCATCTTCCTACCACACTACCATATACACACTCTCCCACTGAAATCCTCTTGTGTCAAAAGTACCTGATAACTGAAGACTACAGGAAAACTGTTTCTTAAGGTCGGTTTACAAACTGCTTAAAATGTTAATCATTCTTTCATGGCTCTATTGCTGATTTAAAACAGATTTATTGCTTGCAGTTGCTGGGTGACTATCACAGACTAAAAAAAACTTCAGTTCAGGAAGCAGAGAGGTTATGGGAAAATCTGCAGACACTTTGAATAGTTTTTCACTTGCACAGGACTCAACTTGAACATCCAGAATTTAGATACTTAAGTCTGAGCTTTGTCTCATATGTGCCTTTTGTGGTTAATGGAGGGGAAAAAAGACAACTTTGAAAAGAAAATTCTTCTGTCCTGGTGTGTTTGAATTGGACTTGAAGATACCCATTTCCTTTTTCCAGATTATAAAAGGAGAATAATGTTACTTTTACTTCCTGTTTTCAGCTATAGGCTAGGTGAGATATGTCCCACTTATTTATACTGGAAGCATTACTTACTGATGTATGGAACTTAGATTTCACTTTTGTACCCCCATTTACACAGTTATGAATTAGGATACAAAGAGACCTCCTGAGATCTGTGTAACTGTTTCCGTAGTCTTATTCTAAGAAACAGCTTCTTTAAAACATGTTCCTAAATATTTGACAATGTTCTTAAATGTTTGTAATATCCGACTCAGGTAAGACAGCACTGAAATCCTGCAATTAAGGTTGAAGAAGAGGTACTAATCCCTTTTTTCCGTCGTTAGAAGTGATTCATTCACAGTTTAAAAAAGCATCTCTGACCTCATTGTTCTTTTTTGATCAGGTGGGAGAATTGCAAAACTGCTTTTGAAACTGCTGGTTTGTTTCTAGTTATTCTAGAAAAGAGGCATTCCTAGAAGAGTGGCAATGTGTTTTATGGATCCTACTAAGTGCTGAGAGGCAGACACTGGTCCAACATGCTTTTAAGTTTTAGGGAATTCAGTATGGTGATGGAGTGCCAAATTATATCCAATACCTCTAAACACAGCATTGCCATTGCCCCTTGTGTGGGACTGTATAAATCATCTCCATTCTCCCATCACCACAGTGAAGAAATGAAAATATTACTATTGATTTTTTTCCTTGCAAGGTTGTTTTGGCAGTTTGCTAATGCTTATGGTACACTTGAACATGAATTATTATATAAAAGTGTTAAATAGCACATAGGCATAAATTCATTTATGGCCCATAATAGTTTATCTGAGAAAAGGATTTCTTCATTTTTCTTCTCTTTATCCAATTGCTGAAGGTTTTCACTCTTGTACTTGGAACTAAGACTTTGAAGTACATGATTTCATAGGATTTATTAAGATGTCTACTGATGGGCATTTGATAGACTTTTTTTTTTTTTCCTTTGTTAATAGGCCAGCCAGAGTGTTTAAATTTAGGAATATTCAAAGTCTTTCCTTATGGGAAAGAGTAATTATGTGCAAAGAGGTTTTAGAGAAAGGTTCAGCATGCAACAAAAATATTTTCATACTACTAAACTTTCCCAAGTGGAGGAGAATGATATTTATGTTACTTCATTTAAAAAAAAAACTACCTGTTTTCCTGAGGAGCTTGGCATATGCCTAATAATTACTGTAAAACTACAAGGAAATAACCCATTCCAGTTTGCTTAGATAAAGTTTCTTTGAACTGCCTTCCAACACTGGACTCCATTCATAGCACTTTTCATTCTAACAGAGTTTCTACTGTCTGGTATGGAAGGGTAGTTTGGGTAAGTTTTATGAAACACAGCATATGGAATTACACATGCTATTTGTAACAATCAGTGCATAAATTACATACACTTTCGCAAAGACCTTTATCAGTCATAAAGTGTGATGTGTGTTTTCAACAAGACCATATTTTCAACTGGACCTGTTTCCTCCTGATTTTTTATCAATATTGATGAAGTTTTAAAGTGTTTTCTGAGGCTTATTGTATAGCTATGCTTTGCGGTACAACAATTTATCAGTTCTTCTAATACTCATTAGAATAATGAATAATCCCAAATAGATTACTGCAAATGTCTAACAGGCACAAAAAAATATACGTTTACTGCCATCATTCCTGGATGAAAAAAGCTTTAATTTTCAATGTTAATGGAAACTAAGTGACAATCAAGGTTTAGAATCAAAGCTGGATTAATTACTTCATCAGGTGGAAAAAATTATGTCTCACCTTCATTAGAAACTACTATTACATTTAGAAGTTGAGAACTGAGCTTTTCGAAACAAGATAGTATTCATGGGGTACAAAATAAACCACAGGTATTTTAAGTCAAATATGTGTTTTGCACTAACTCCAAGCAATAAAATACCTAACACTTCTGGTTATTATATTTTTTAGACAGTTATAAAAATTGCGTATAAATACATATCTATTCATGCTGTTTTAATTTAGTATTTTTTTATTTCTAATTTGGAAGAATTAGAGATAAAATAGTGAAATACTTCTTTCCTGATCAGTTTGTTGAAGAGATTCCCTTGATAATGACAGATTCCGCAGGTCCAAGATGAGCTAATTTAGAGATTCATTCTATCAAACACGGATAGAAGCAAAGCAACTTCTGTTTTGAAGGAGAAATCTCAGTATAATTATTAAGCAATGAGATTCAAAAGAATCTGAAAAAAAAGTAAAGGCATATTGCAATATATCTTCTTAAAAAGAAGACAGTACTTGATTTAGACAGTTCTGGAAAAAAATCAAAATTTAAATTAATGCTGTAAAATGAGATTAAATAAATAACCCATTGTTGTTATACACCTACAATATCAGCTGATTTACTCTTCAAATACATCAAATCACTTAATGTGAAATTGCAGTAGGAAACACTAAGCTTCAACCAAGTGTTCTCCATTAAGTGCTTTTTGAACCTGTACTTACTTGGAGTTACTCTTTACTGTACAAAAATTAGACCAGTTGGAATATGAAAATATGAGTCCAGTTTTCTCCTCTGCCAAGGCAGAAGAATTGGGAATTGGATTGGGAATCAGCTAAGACAACCCAGTAGTTTTGTGCCAGCAGAAGAATTGCTTTCATTTATAGGGCTTTTTGTTTTCGCAGTGCCACCTGTGAGAGAGTTTTGAGACGGATGAATACTTGGGTCCAAGACCACAAGCAGTAACTTTTCCAAACCTAAACCAGCCAACCAAATAAACAAACAAAAAAAGCAAACCCAAACAAACAAAAAAATCCCCACACAACAGATTAATCTCCAAATTCTCCTCAAACCTAACTCCTTTCTGAGGGTACTGTGGTTTGGAGGGCTTCAAATGGCAAAAGTCTTTGAAGACATCATATACTTAGGGTTGCGTTTGACTACTTTTTTGTATGATAGATTTCTAAAATTCCGGTGGATGTTGTCTACCTTGGCTTCAGCAAGGGTTTTGACATTGTCTCTCATAGCATGCATGTAAACAAACTTAAGAAGTGTGGGTTAGAACACTGGACAGTGATAGAGAACTGGCTGAATGGCAGAGTCCAAAGGGTAACGATTAGCTTAATGGAGTCTATTTAGAGGTCCATAGCCACTTATGTATCTCAAGGGTCTATGCTTGGTCCAATCTTATTCAACATACTTATCCAATGACCTGGAAGAGGAGACAGAGTGTATCCTCAGCAAATTGGCTAATGATACAAAACTAGAAGTGGCCAACACACTAGCAGGCTGTGCTGCCACTCAGCAAGATCTGGACAGACTAGAGGATTGGGTGAAGAGGAACTAAATGAAATTCAAAAAGGGCAAGTGTAGGGTCCTGTACCTGAGGAGGAATAGCCCAAGGCACCAGTACAGGTTAGGGCCTGATTTTCTGGGCAGAAGCTCTGAGGAGAAAAACTGGGGAGTCCCTCTGGACAATGACCTCTCCATGAGCCACCACTGTGCCCTGGTTGCACCTAGCTAGTGGTGTCCTGGGGTGCAGAAGAAGGTGGACAGAAGGTCGAGGGAGTTTGTCCTCCCTGCTACTCTGCTCTGGTGAGGTTGTATCTGGAGTATTGTGTCCAGTTCTGCACTCCCCAGTTCAAGAGAGACAGGGAACAAGTGGAGACTGTCTATCTACAAAGATGATGACAGGACTGGAGAACCTCTCATATGAGGAAAATCTGAGAGAGCTGGATCTGTTTAGCCTGGGGAAGGGGACACTGAGAGGGGATCTGATTTATACTTATGAGGGGCCAGACTCTTCTCAGTGGCACCCAGCAACATCACAAGGGGCAGCTGGCACAAACTGGAACACGGTAAGTTCTGTCTGAACAGGAGAAAAAGTTTCTTTACTGTGAGGGTGACACTGGGACAGGCTGCCCAGAGAGGCTGTGGAATCTCCTTCTCTAGAGAGATTCAAAATCTGCCTGGACAATCCTATGCAATTTTTTCCAGGTGATCTTGTTTCAGCAGGGTTTGGACTAGATGATCTCCAGAGGTCCCTGCCAACCCCTACCTGAAATTCTGTGAATCTGTAAAATCCCAAATGCATTCTTCAACGAGATAAAGCTCCCACAAGCTTTTGATATATAGTGCAAAGTAAATTTTCACTCCTTCTAACATTATTTTATTCCGTTTGGCTTCTCACATGATAGAGGAGAAGAGACTAAGTTTTTATCTAGCTTATCTTTGTAGCTTTGTTGACCTTCTTTGGATGTGTTCCAGCACCTCAATTACTTTCCTCTTGTGAGGGGTCCAACATCAAACCAGGATACTGTTGACTACATTGGCTACCTGGGTATACTGCTGGATAGCTCATATTCAGTCACTGTCAACCAACACCCCCAGGTCCTTCTCTGCCAGGCAGCTTTCCAGTCACTCTTCCACAAGCCGTACCACTACTTGGGGTTATGAGTCAAAAGTAAGACCCAGTACTTGGCTTTCTTGAACCTTACAGTTGGCCTTGACCCATTGATCCAACCTGTGCAGATCCCTCTGTAGATCCTTCTTACCCTCAAGCAGATCAACACTCCTGCACAACTTGGTGTTGTCTAGAAACCTACTGAAGGTGCACTCGATACCCTCATCCAGATCACTGATAAAGATATTAAAGAGAACTGGCAATAGCCCAGAGCCCTTTAGAACAACACTTCTAACAGGCTGTCGACTGGGCTTAACTCCATTCACCACAAGTCTTTGGGCCCAGCATCCACCCAATGAGGCATATGCCTGTCCAAGCCATGAGAGTGCTGTGGGAAGCAGTATCAAAGGGTTTACTAAAGTCCAGGTACACAACATCTACAGCCTTTTCCTAATTCACTAAGCAACTCACCATATCTTAGAAGATCAGGGTAGTCAGGGAAGATCTGCCTTCCATGATGCCGTGCTGACTCCACCTGATCACCTGGTTGTTCTGCATCTTCCACATGATGGCACTAAAGATGATCTTCCCAGCACTGAGGTCAAACTGACAGGCTTGTAGATACCTAGCTCTTCCTTCCAACCCTTCTTGTAAATGAGCATCACTTGCTAATCTCCATTCAAATGGGACCTCCCCAGTTAAGCCAGGACTGCTTATAAATGATCAAAAGTTGGTTGGTGAGCACTACCACCAGCTCCCTCAGTACGCAGTAACCATCAGCAATCATAGGGGAGCCCATTACTGTTATGTTAAAATTACTTAAGTACTTTGAGGAAAAGACAGCTAACACTACCATGAGGTGCTGAGATAGTAAGTGGCAGAAAAACGCTAAGCAGTAATAAGTTATCACAGAGATAACCAGAGAGATAAGTAAAAATAGAGAAAATTGTAGGAAAAGAGACAGTTTATTTAATGGTAAGTGAACATCAGAAGTAATCAAAAGAGGGTGGATGCAAAAGTATTGACATAATATCCTAAGCCTCAAACATATACGTTTTTATATATGTTATTCCATTTTGCCTCATTTTATGAAAGTTTTCTGGGGATTTCAAACTGCACCAATCTTACATATTTAACATATGTGTTGCTAAAGGACAGTATGCTATGAGGAGAGTCTTGTCCTGAGTTTGAAAGATTATCATTGACAGGAAATATTCCCTTTTAAATGTGAAATGATTCAATTTCTTCACAAAGCTTCCAGAGGTACAGAAAACTAATAAGAAAGGTAAGAATCAATTACAACTATTGAAGTTTTATTTCATGGATTTCTTTGTTGTTAAAAATAAACATTTATTTAGCGAGCATTAAAGGTAGGCCATCTTCAAAAATTCCAAACTTGCTAATTTGTCATTAAAAAAAAAAAATACAATCCATGAATGTAATGGACTTGATAAATGCAGAAAAAGGCCAGTTTTCTCAAACTCGAAGCTGAAACCATTGTTGAAATAGTCACCAGCACCCTCGTTAGTGTGTGGACACTCGGTTTTTTGCTTTCCTTATGCAGTTAAGCCAAAGTTGAGCTCAAGCAGTTAATGTTATTGTAAACTGGGGATAGCTTGAACTTTAGGACATTAAAAATAAGGGCATATGGCTTTTAGAAACACTACATGCTTTATTATTCATTCTCTTCTTTAATATTTTAGTAAAGATTTTAAGCTGACTCTTAGATTTAAGATTTCTTACAGATATCAGATTGCAGGCACAGTGGAAAGCAAAACAATTATTGGGTGTTATCCATTAAGAAGAATTCACAAGGCAACTGTTAACAATCTGTAACACCAGGGTAGTTGTGGGCTTCTCTCTATGTCATAAAAGACCTCAAAGTTACCATAAAGCTTCACTCACTTTCAGTGTGATAGGTTACACATGTGATGGTTTATTTTACAAGCAAAATCTGCATGTAAGCTGTAAAATGCCTGAATGATTGGGTTACAAAATGGAAAAATAAACAACTACAATTAAGGGATCAAGCATTCCAGTATTGCTCCTATTATATCATGTGACTTTATTTTCCTAAAAGCACTTCAGAGAAATATCCTGCTAGATTAAGAACTTTAATATATTCTGACATGATGGATGACACGTGGATATTCTATTTAGAAAAAAGCAGTATTAAGATGTTGACTATAGAAAGCATTTTCTGGGAAATCTTTCAGGAGTAATTTGCAAGCTTTAAATAAAAGTTTAGGTTTTTTTAATCACCTGCTTAGTTTAATTATTGTTTCATTTTCTAAAGAAAATTAAAAATCCTTCATAGTTCTCTTCATCTGAAGGTGAATTGTATGCATTGAATCTTAGCCTGAGAGATATTACAAACTAAAATAAATATAATTTTGAAGGTTTTATAAGTTTCAAAGAACCTATGAAATTAGCAGCTATAGAGATTACATTATAATTTTTTATACTATATTGTACACTAATTGTGAACTTCATAAGGATCTTGTGAGAGATTTTTAACATTAATAAAATTTGATTATACCACGAAACAGTATTGTACAGTAGTATGGCAAAGAAGTCTAAAAAATTGCTTCCAACTCTGATTTGTAAATCAAATTCCAATTCTGAAAGTAGATACATGATGAAAGTTTAACCAGGTAAAGTGTGCAGGCCTGGAACAATTGAAATGTATCAGTGACATATTCAAGCACACATATTTTCACCGATTGTTAATACTCTACTTCCTTAAAGATTTAATTTTTTTAAGAGCTTTGTGAATGTTCTGGAATGCTACATTTTCAGAAATGGAATTGATTCTTCTACTTCATACTGATATATTTTTTAAAAATATACTGCAAGTACTATTTTTCCACAAAAGCTTACTAGGCTGTGTAAATTTTTTCCCAAATAATTTTTTTTTGGTCTGATCTCAGAAGGGCCTTTATTATATTTTATAATTTTAATCAAAGACTAGAACATAAGGCTTTAGTGAAAAAAAAAAAAGTAGATTGATATTTTGCACTTGATCTGCCTATCTAATCAAAGCAACCCACTGAGATGCATTCTTGCATTAAAAATTAAATACAAGAAATGAGAAGGAAGGCTATATGTACAAAAAGAACAGAATGACATACAATCTTTCCTCTGCTTTGTTATCTATCTGGCAAGGCACAATTACCCATATTTTCCTAAAAGCACAATATCTTTAACGACCACAATGATTGGATGCAGAATTTTGGAGATCATCAACAGAAAACTTTCTACCTCAGTACCCAAAATACCCGTCCAAGAAAAAGCTTCATATTGATTTTGAGGGAATAGTGCCACCTACTGAGAAAGTATCTTCCATTTCTACAGCACTTGATCACAGTTCCCATAAATAAGGATTTAATCCAGCATTGTGAACTTGAAAAATCTTCCACTCCTTAATCTTTTATCATTATTCTCATGCTCCTAACCAAGTTTTTCATTAAATCTACTTACCAGCTCTTAAACTGAAGGCTAAACTGCTTGGACATAGCCCATATCTACTAATGGGTTTGTGCACTCTAGCACACAAGGCACATAGCCTATATAATATTATAAATGCTGTTTGTGTATAAATAATTAAGAACTTTGCTGCAGGGTCTTAGATAAGGAAGGGAATACACTCTTTCCAGATGAATTTTATTGGCAAACCTCAAGAATTTCACAAATAAGTAAGCTAGGGAATTTGTTACAGCCTAAGTTAAAATAAAATGTATCCTATGCACAGACATTATATTTAAATCAATGTTGTGTTTAAGTTGTTTTCTTGCTAGGCTCCCAAGAGACAACAGATGTTCCAAGTAACAAAAATACAGAATGTTTGTCTCATTTAAGAATAGTTCATTTTGCAGCCTCAATTATTTGCCTTTAAGTCATAAATGACCTATGTCTTTGCTCTAAGTTCAGTTAGGAAGCCTATAAATCAATAAAAAGGCATCCAGAATTAATGGACTAGAAAATAAACATTGTTCTTATGATGGACATTTTTTTCACAACAATTCACAGCCAATTCAGGGCAAGATATGTGATAGCAAAGATAATCGGTGCATTCTTCAGCTATCCCATGAATTTAGGAGAAAGACAGAGACCCAGTGTGGATGCGTCTGTGGGGTTTGGCATCCTTAAAAATTCTGGAGGCATCATTAGTTAAGGTTACATTCTAATTTAAAGAGAAAGAAGGCTAAATTACCCCTTTACATTTTAATTACTGAATTTAGTCTTAAAGTCATCATAACTTTTAATAGAACCATTATTAAACTGGTTTAGTGAAATTTTTAGAAAAAAAATCTTCTAGGGAAACATATTTGAATGTTCTTAATTTTCATCCTTCCCGTAGCTCTTTAAGTTTCTATTGAGTGTACAGTCACTTTCCATCCATTTGCAGGAGGGAAAATTGAGAATGATGCTAATGAATTTAAGATATCTCATTGTGTGAAATACTAAGATTACTGGGCCGAAGAGCTCTCAATCTGCAACTTTCAATCATGGCTCTGATATTTTGTTAATCCATCTTTTTCTTAAGTTGTCAAAATGTGTGTCCAGTTAAAACATAAACTGTGATTAATTACTCTGGTATTTGAGTTATAATTTGTTTGCACATTTGCTACAGTTAATGATGGATGAGGAAGGCCAATGAGGCAAAAATCTTGCATGAGATCTGACTTTAACAGTAAAGAATGAAAATCAGAACACAGAATAAAGTGGAATTCTCATTTACTTCTCAAAATTCATTTCCTGAAGGGTAGGAGAAAAAAGTCAAAATAGAAAATATTTTTAAGTAATGAAATATTAAAAAAACAATAACTTCTTAATATTACTTCATTTTTGGCCAGTTTACCAATAATTAACGTCTGTTCATTTTATTGGAGTGATGAATGGAAACTGGGTCTATCATTTTCATTTTGTAGGGGAGTCTGGGTTCATGTCAAATATTGGTCTCCAGGAGAGAGTTTTCCATTTGACTCAGTAAAACAGTAGATTAAACGAGAGCAGCATCATGTTCTAAGTTACAATTTGGCACTTCTGGATTCTTCTTTGAAAGCTGTTATATAACACAGTATTATAGACTGTGCTTTGTTTCAGAAAAAACAGGCAATGCACTACTTGGCAAGTAAGCTCCCAAATGTGCAAGAAATACCCGTTTTGCATCCATAGGATATTATATTTTAAAGAAAAAAAGTACCCTTACATTTTGATATGATTTGTAATCCCTATTCTTTCATTAAGATTTGTCATGGGACAAATACAGAGATCATTTAAAAATAAACAGATCAGGAGATCTGGTTCAGCTGAGTATTTCCCCTCAGGTTTAAGACGGTGAAACATCTCACTACTCTAGGAGCAACAGACAGCTTATACTCAGCATTCACTGTTCAGTTTAAGTACGAATATAAATAAAACAGCTTAAGCTTCTACTTTAACCTTTAATCTACTTGCATGCCTTGTTAAGGCAGGAACACTGCAGAAGTTTAGTCTGTTTTTGTAGGTGGATCAGAAGAAAAATGGACATATAATGGTTATGGTGAAGCTATAAAAAAAAGCAACTGTGCATATTGGACATGAAAAAATCTGTCAATGGCACTGAAAATTCTGTGTCTGACAAGCAGAGCCATTGTGATCAATGAAAAAATATGTAGAATTTAAAAATAGTCTGCAGTAAAACATTAAAGTAACTCCAGGCACATTAATGCACTAATTCTAATAACAAAATCCCTTTCATTCTCCATGCACATAAAATCATCTGCAAAGAGTTTGTGTATTAAAATGATGGATGAGTGTGTGTTGAGATTCAACCAAATGGATATTTAGAAAAAGCAGGAATGGCATTTTGTATGAGAAAATCTGTAAGAGTGTTTTCATTCAGATGGAACGTAATAACTTTCTGTCTAACCTGTCCTGTGTTTGAGGCAATATATTGCCTTGTAGAGAAGAAGGTTTGAAGGGAATAGATCTCCCCTTCTCTAACTTCTTTGATAATGTATTTTTTAATTCAACACAGTAAATAAAACATGTGCATATATACAAGCACACTTACTCATATGCATTAATAGCAGAAAAATATTTACATATTTATCCCTAGAGCCCAAGGTGCATTATATGCCAAAATAAAGTAGATTTTATAACCAGCTTTACAAAAAAAGAAGTGTTTAAGAAGTAGGGATTTTAGTAGCCACAAGTTAAAAAAAATAAAAAAATCGTAATAAAACAGTAGTTCCCGTTAGAAATGCATAGTCCTGCTGTCACTTTTCAAATGACACTGGCCTTGTTACAAAATTGATTATATTTGATTTTAGTAAACAGTAATAGTAAGAGAATATACTGTACACTAGAGCTTTTAGGAACAAAACTCTGTGTCTGTATCACTATGGAAGATCTCTATAGACCTTGGATTAAAGGAATGGATACCAGTCATGGACCTTGAGTTAAAACAATAAGTATATGAAGAAACTGGGTATGGTTACGAAACAGCAGCCAAAGACAAAGTGAGCTTGTGCAAGGATGGGGTTCGCTTGCGGACACGGTGAGGAAGACTATGGACGACTACCAGAGGACCCCCGCTCAACATAACTATGCATGTGCAAAGGACATTAACATATTATAATTATTAACAGGAAATAACATGAATATGCTAATCAATACCCTCCCCCCTTTTGTATTTAAAATAATCAACATAGCTAACGAATGATTTTTATAGAATGAGAATATAGATAAAGTGAAGCAATCAAAAGCCAATCATTGTAAAGATCAAGCTAAGAAGTGAGCATTTTGCGCAATAATCTTTGTTAAAAATTATATAAATATATTCGGCTTTGTACCGTTGGGTGAACACATCTAGGGTGGAATTTTCCCCCGTGTTCCCCAGCGCTGGAATAAAAGAAGTGCCTTACAAGGGAAAGGTACCCTGCAGAATCCTACAGTTCATTCCCAGAAGCGTATTCTTGTGGTTCTTATTCTTTTGGGGTAATTTCACAGAATCATAGGAGTTGGTAGGGACCTCGAGAGATCATCGGGTTCAACCCCCTGCCAAAGCAGGCTCCTTAGGAACAACTTAGCACAACTAGTTTATGAAATTTCTCATACCTATCAAATTCTCCTAAAACTACAATGATAGAGTTTCCAGATTGTAATAAAAAAAAAATCCACACAAAATTTATAAAGTTACTGGGTTTTATCATAGTATATTTAGACCATTTTAAGTCAAGCTTTTTCCCACATCTGGTTGTGACCAAGAATGTGAGTAATCTATGCAAAAGAGGCACTTTATTTTTACTTGATCAGAGGGAAGATGAGAAATAATTATTTACAATAGACTCTGTAAAGTTAAATTATGTTGATAGTATTTGGTAAATCATATTATATAATTCTTGCACTTCCACTGTGATTGCATGAGTAGAAGTCTGGGTTCTAATGCATACATTTGCATGTCTTTCAATTACAGTTTCTACAATTATTCTCTAGTATTTTCTGTTGCTAACCTTCTTTTGTAAAATTTTCACTTCCCCCCCAAGAAAGACAAAAGGACCATTAAGAGAATTACAGAAAAATGTCTGGAAATTCATAGAAAAAATCCAATAAAAGAAGAAATTCAATGCTGGAGAACTGAAATGTTGTGATGATCTTTACCCTATCTATACACTGTACATCTTCTGCTCTACTTAATAAAAGAGATCATACAAATAAATTGTGATTCACTACAGAACTACAGCAATTATAACTGCAGCAATTTCTATTAGCTAAGAATTTGTCCCACAAACATTTTTAAGGAATGAAAAATGCAGTATTTTTCAATACAATATCAAAGGGGAAATTTAATAGGACAGATTTTTTTTTCCTTCTGACACACACTATTTAATCCCACTCACAGGTATTGTTGCTTCATGCCAGAGAAGAGCTCCTTTTCAGACGTATGGCATGTTCCAGTTCCTACTGAAGCCTGTTGGATTTTATGGAAGTTAGGTCAGGTTTTTAAAATGGATTCTGAACAGACAGCAAAGAGCATAGATCAGCTCTTTATGAACAAGTTTCATTGTAGTCTGGCACTTCTGAACTAACACTTTTTCCCCCTGCCTTCTCTCTGAGTCCAGTGGCAAGTAGACCATCTGTCTACAAAGGAGAAAGCTTTGAAATGTATGAACAGCTCAGCTTTTACTCAGCTTGGAAGCATTCTCCACATTAGCGTGAAATGCTCTTAAGTAACATACCATGACAGTTTTATGAATGGAGTCCATTGAAAATATAAACTTTGAAACATAATTTATAGACTATACTTAGTGCTTAAAAAGGGAGTCAGCTGGGGCAGGTATCTTGGAAAGTCTTTATGGTTCATGAATAGTGAGCTCTAATTTGAGCCAGTTTTTGCTTTTCACTTCAGAGAATGATTTCTTCATCTGAAGGGATTCTCTTCCAAAGTGTTGATGAAATAAATAAGGTAAACCCCCCCCACACAAACACCCAAAAAACCCCCACAAAACAAGTCAGTTAAAATTACAAATAATATATTTTCATGCATTAAAACATGCATAAGGAATTAAAGCAACAACAAAAATGAGGAAAAAATAACCTTATTTCTTTCCTCCTTCTACAGCAACTTTTAGAGATCCTTCTCTGTTCTCATTTTCTAGGAAGCTTCAAGAACTAGTTTATTTTGAACTACACAAGATTCTTCAGTGTAACAGGCACTACTTTGTTGTAGCAGTGAAAAAGAATCTGGAGATGAGGATTTCCTGTCTGCATAGTTTAGCTGGAGAGTTTCAGACTCTGACACCATTTATGGCTAGGTTTTCCTTAGACTTTTAGGCTTATTAACTTCATCCACGAAAAATTTAATTCTAGAAACAAACCTTATTGACAACAGATGGTAATGACATCTCAATTTTTTTTTTATACCTTAACTACTCTTTTTTTGCCTTTCCTCTTTTTGCTACAGATTTTACAACTGAGAATGAATCCAATCTTTCCTCTCTTAATTCTTCTCTCCTTCATCCCTGTAAGGTACCAAAATTATGCTGTACCAATTGCCAACAGAACCGTCCCGTCTCATGTCCCGCCCCGTGTCTTTGATCTAAGGCTTTGATGTGATTTATTCTGTGTTTATGATAAAATGATGGCATATCAACAGAGTACAATGCATACATGCAAGAGGTGACTAAAGTATCTCTGAGTTACTAGAATCATAGAATCTTTACCATTGGAAAAGACCTCTAAAATCATCTAGTCCAACTGTCTGTCTAATACCACCATGCCAACTAAACCATGTCTTGGAGTGCTACATTTACACATTTTTTTAATGTCTCCAGGGATGGTGATTCCACCACTTCCCTAGGCAGCCTGTTCCAATGCCTGACAGCTTTTTCAGTGAAGAAATTTTTCCTTATGCCCAATCTAAATTTCCCCTGGTACAATTTGAGACCATTTCCTCTTGTCCTAATTGCTAGTTACTTGAGAGAAGAGACCAACACCCACCTCACTACAACCTCATTTCAGGTAGTTCATAGATGGTGATAAGGTCTTCCCTCAGCTTCCTCTTCTACAGGCTAAATCACCCAGTTCCTTCAGCTGATCCTCGTAAGACTTGTGCTCCAAACCCTTTACCAGCTTTGCTGCCCTTTTCTGGACCCACTCCAGCACCTCAATGTCTGTATTGCAGTGAGGGGTCCAAAACTGAACACAACACACAAGGTGCAACCTCACCAATGCTGAGTATCGGGGCACAATCCCTTCCCTAGTCCTGCTGGCCACACTATTTCTGATTCAAGCCAGGATGCTCTTGGTTTTCTTGGCCACCTAAGCATACCACCAGTTCATATTCAGCAGGCTGTAAAACAGCACCCCCAGGTTCTTTTCTTCCAGGCAACTTTCCAGCCACTCTTCCCCAAGACTCGCATTTCATCGGGTTGTTATGATCAAAGTGTAGGACCTCACACTTGGCCTTGTATCTCATACAATTGGCCTCAGGCCACTGATCCAGCCTGTCAGTTAGGTAGGTAGCTTCATCATCTCTGGGAATAGTTTTTCTCAAACTATTTCACTTTGCCGCTTCTCATGCTAACACATCCATTCTGAGACCTAGAACAGGTTGGTTTCTACCACAGAATCAAAAGGGACACACAGCAATCCCCACAGGGGCATATATGAGATATAACTAAGGAAAGAAAATTTTGTACTTATGCTCCAATTTACTATGAATCTGCTCTACTCTTACAATAACTCCAGAAAACGTTTTTGTCTCAGATTATTTGAGTATGTAGAAGACATCAGTTTAAGTAAACATTTCCTGTATTTTCTCAAGAATTTTTGTAATACTCTGGTCTTACTTAATACTTCCTACATCAGAAACTTACTTACATTCCTCAAGCTATCATATTGTTTTCAGCTTAGCTTTTCCCTCAGCTGCACATATTATCTTGATAACCTGTCATAATTTATTATATATATAAACCTAGATTTTCTTTCTAAAGATGTTCCCTTAATTATCCTCAACCTGTATTGTGAATTGGCTCTAATCTCAAACTCTGATAACACTTTTAGAAGCAGCAGTTTGAAGAAAGTATGGAAAAGTGGTTTAATTAAAAGTGTCATTTCTCATACGAAGTTAATTTATTGAAAGGAAGTTAATTCTTTCATCAGTGTGAAAAGAAAGAACATTTATCTTTTACTTTGTTTTTAATGTTCTGGAAATAATATATTACAAAAAACACAGAACAAAAGAAGCAAAGATAATTTATTTTCATTTAATGTGTAAAGGAATGTCTTGTACATTCTCCTGGTGTTGAGGTGGAGGGGACACATAACACTGAAGGCCTGAACACATAAACATAACACATAAAAGCCTGAATTTTTTACCTACTAAAATAATTTACTTCTGTCATCAACAACAAAAGGTTGGAAGTCAGGCAGTGAATGATCAGTGCCAGTGCGAAAATGAATATGTATCTCAGTGTAGTTTGATATGAGACTCTGTACAGGATCTGTACTACTTGCAGGAAAAAAACACCCTGCTGTCCAGTTGGCTTCTGAGCAGTGATCCTGCCTCACAGCTAGCTTCCTATCCTGCCTACAGCTAGCTAGCTAGTATATACGGACCATGACGCTATATGGTGTGCAATATCCCTCTGTCCATCCTGGGTCAGCTGTCCTGGCTGTGCTCTCCCAGCTTCTTCTGCACCTGGTAGGGCATGAGAAACTAAAAAACCCTTTACATAATGTAGACACTACAACTACATAGAAATAACTAAAAACATCAGTGTGTTATCAACATTATTCTCATAATAAATCCAAACCACAGCACTGTACCAGCTACTAGAAAGGGACTTTGTCTCAGCCAAAGGCAGGACACTGTGAAAACAGGTTTTGAATACAAAGGTAAGGTGCTTGCTGGAAAGCATGTGATCAATTAATTTATCATTCTGTTTAGATTTATCTAGTCACTGAACAAGTAGGAAGCACTCAAAATAAAACAATAAAAAAAAAAAATTTTGTCCAGGTAAGATTAGATGGCTTCTCAGGTCATCTATTGGGTGCAACAAAGGAACAAGGTCATTAAACTACAACAAATTTCTTTCTAACTGTTCCAAATATGAATTTGAAAATGAAAATAACTTTATTCTAAGATTTCTAAAGTCACTCAAGCCAGGAAATCATTATAAAAAAAAATCATTATGCTCTTAATTTAGCTTTTATCTAATTAAATTATTTTAACACTTTATCCTCCTTTGCAGTACAGCAGTATTTTTCAACCCTACTCAGATACTGGCATCACTTGGGATTTCAATTACTCCTTTTACTTTCATCATCAGGAATATAATCTGATTCTACACTCGTTTGCTGATTTATTCTGCTGGGAATGTTTGTGTATTTCTTGGTTATTGTAAAGTTATGAGACCACACACAAAGTGAAAGCAGATTAAGGACACATCACAGAAAAAGGAAAGGAAAGGAAAGGAAAGGAAAGGAAAAGGAAAGGAAAGGAAAGGAAAGGAAAGGAAAGGAAAGGAAAGGAAAGGAAAGGAAAGGAAAGGAAAAGGAAAGGAAAAGGAAAGGAAAGGAAAAGGAAAGGAAAGGAAAGGAAAGGAAAAGGAAAGGAAAGGAAAGGAAAGGAAAGGAAAGGAAAGGAAAGGAAAGGAAAAGGAAAGGAAAGGAAAGGAAAGGAAAGGAAAGGAAAGGAAAGGAAAGGAAAGGTAAAGGAAAGGAAAGAAAAGAAAAGAAAAGAAAAGAAAAGAAAAGAAAAGAAAAGAAAAGAAAAGAAAAAGAAAAGAAAAGAAAAGAAAAGAAAAGAAAAGAAAAGAAAAGAAAAGAAAAGAAAAGAAAAAGAAAAGGAAAAGAAAAGAAAGAAAAGAAAAAGAAAAGAAAAGAAAAGAAAAAGAAAAGAAAAGAAAAGAAAAGAAAAGAAAAGAAAAGAAAAGAAAAGAAAGGAAAAGAGAAAAGAAAAGAAAGGAAAAGAGAAGAAAAGAGAAGAGAAGAGAAGAGAAGATGAAGAGAAGAGAAGAGAAGAGAAGAGAAGAGAAGAGAAGAGAAGAGAAGAGAAGAGAAGAGAAGAGAAGAGAAGAGAAGAGAAGAAAAGAAAAGAAAAGAAAAGAAAAGAAAAGAAAAAGAAAAGAAAAGAAAAGAAAAGAAAAGAAAAGAAAAGAAAAGAAAAGAAAAGAAAAGAAAAAGAAAAGAAAAGAAAAAGAAAAGAAAAAGAAAAGAAAAGAAAAGGAAAAGAAAAGAAAAGAAAAGAAAAGAAAAGAAAAGAAAAGAAAAGGAAAAGATTGACTCTATCCTATATGTTTGTCGTATGGGGTTTGGGCTGGATTGTGAAGAATGTGTCTCTATCTCATAAAACAAGCCTATCTTAAGATAGAAAATTCTGCAACCCTGAATATGAAAAGTCTGGTAGGTAGCAATCCAATTTCAAATATATCCATTCAGATCCTTAGCCAAATGCGTCCACTGGGTTTTGAACTAGGATTCTTAAACCTTCTCAGTAGATTCCCAACACTTTTTGGTTTCATCCAGCCTGAAAACAGCCTCTGATGTGTAACTTATTATAGGTGTTCATTAATCAGTTCAACCACCAGTATTTAAAGATCTGTAAACTCTGCAGAAGTATGGAATCCTTAAAGTTTTCTTTCCAAGCCCCTGCAAAAGTAATATTTAAACAAGCAGCAATTGTCATTTGCAGTGTAAACCAATAGCTAACCAACAGGAAAGCTAAAATCTCTAGTCTTATTAAATGCTGATTAGACAAGCCTTGAGAAAATACTCTCTTGTTTAGTTTTTTCTTTTTTTCATTTCTCTTATTCTTTGTTAACCTTCTTAATTCAGTGGAAATTTTTGACATTTGCAGTAATATTAGTAGACCTCAGATCATCCTGATATGCAGGAAATAAAGATAGTTCACTCATCTATGATATCTATTACAGCACTGCCCTTAAAAATACGCATATTTTACTTGGGTATTCCCTTAGCCTTGTGGACATCCCTCAGAAAATAAATCATATATCCAATCAATCCTAAGATGCCTTCATGACATTTCCTTCCTTTTCATGATGCGCACTGAAGTAAAGCTACTTTGAGCACTTAGCTGGTAAAGGGCACACTTTCATGTATTTAAAGGAACTCGTATCTACTATACCTCGCAAAACCTCTAGCAGTCTGTCTATAATGAAAATTCAATAAACTTTCAATCACAAATTTAAATCAAGCCTACGGGACTTTTTCTATAGGAGAAAACACATTGTTATTAATGTTTTGGTTCTTCACTTTCATTTTATGATAATTCTGTCTTGTTTACTTACTGGAAAAAAAAAAGTTCCAAAAATATCTGTAGCAGGAATTCTTTCTGAAACTTTTATCTCACTAAAACAGCAGCTTTTCATCCCAAATCAACAGCAATCTAAATGAATTAGGTTCAGATAATCACCAAAAAAATCTGTGTTTACACACTGCCCCTGTTTGTTGTTACCTGGACCATATGTGTTTATTTGCACTCTTCTTCACCTTGTCTACCTGCTGTGATCAATCTGCACAAGATATGTATATTTGTTAACTACAGCTGACTCTATGCCAAGTGAACTCACTTGTGAATTTAACCTATAAAGGTTACTTAAATATAAAAACTTTTTTCTTCTGATAATACCATTTACTTTTCAGGTCACAGAAGTAATGTGGGAAGGCTTATATATTTCCAGAGATGAGAAGGAACACTTTTTGGATGTCACCAACATGCACACTTGAGCTGATAATTCCAAAACTATCAGAGTGGTTCCACAGAATGTTTATCAGTATGGTGATAGGTGCTTTATATATATGAATATAAATACACACACACACACACACATACATATAGAAAAAAATAGAAGTAGTGTACTATCATGCAGGTCGGGAATACATATCAAAATATACTAAAGATATGCTTTCATCTTACCACTTGTCCTGTGGTCACACTTCATCTTTCCAGCTCCTAAAAGCCTTTTGGACACTCTATTTTCCTTTCCAAGGATTAGAGATAAATTGACCTCTACAGGTCTCTAAGAAATATAAAAACTTGTGAGTGTTTCAAGAAAATGCTTCAAAACCACTATTTCTATTTTACAACGTGCCCTTAGGAAAAGGGCAGACTTGTAAGGGTATTTTGTTAATAGTCTGATTTAGACCCTTAAATATAAATGAAGAAGGAAGGATTTGTGGTGTTGGGGGTTTTTGTTGGTTTAGGGTTGTTCGGGTTTTTTTCTTCTTCTTTGGAAATGGGGCAAACCCTCTAACTTATGAAATCTGAATACATTTTCCATGTATGTATTGGATCTGAGTCCTTACTAACATTGGTTAAAACAAAGCAAGAGAAGTTTTGAATATATATGTCCTTAATATCTTTAGAAATTCTAGTTTTCATACCATTAAATTCTGTACTGCTGTGTGACGTGACATTTTACTTCAAACAGTTGGGAAAGGATCATCCCTGTATAGGCTTAATTTAGTTAAGATCACATAGCAAGTCTTGAATTTTGTTTCTGAACGGTTCTCTTACCCTGGATTAAAAGACTCCCCTAGGTAAATGGCCTATTCAAGTCAAGGGAGGAAACTATCAGCCAGTGAACAGGTTTGTGCATGTGGAATTGTCTAAATCATCCTGTTAAGGGGGAGGCCCTGAACATTCAAACAGCTAGTAATGGCCAAATTTTAAACAGACTTGTAGATGTGAATGAATGAATGAATGATGGCTCTTCTGAGGTTGAAGAGAGTGTATTTCCCATTTTTTATAACCCAAAATGGCTTTTTTATCAATCCCAACTTTTATATATGTAGTTACAGAACATATGGTACCTGATTCTTCTGCAAATGTTCTTAAAATGATGGCTTATATGTTACTACACCATTGTGGTATATGGCTTCCTGATGACAGGGGAGCGAAGGGGCAGGTACCAGTCTCCTCTCTTTGATGACTAGTGATAGAACCCAAGGGAACAGCATGCAGCTCCCCCACCAACAGGGGAGGTTTAGGTTGTATATTAGGAAGAGGTTCTTTACTGGTCAGGCACTGAAACAGGCTTCCAGGGAACAGGTCACAGCACCGAGCTTGGACTGAGTTCAGGAAGCATTTGGACAATGCACTCAGTCCCATGCTCTGACTTGGCTGGCCCTGTTGTAGAGCCAGGAGTTAGACTCAATGATCCTTATGGGTCCCTTCCAATTCAGGATGTTCTATGATTCTAAGAGTTTTTTTAACTGCTGGTAGATGTGACATCAGATCCAAACCAAAGGTATAAAAAGTTTCTGAGAAAGTAGCATATTCCTTAGTTTTCTCGTTCTTTGTCTCTGCTCCCTAATTTGAAGAAGGACATCAGTGACTTGATGTATAAGCCTGTATGTGTCTACAAAGTTTTTCTTTCAATTTGTTAAGTTTTCCATCATTCTTCATAATAAGCATATTTGAAAGAGAGATGATAAACAAAACACAAAAGAAAAAAAACCCGAACCAAACTTAAGTTTCTAAAAAAAAAAAGATGGAAAAAATGTCACGTGATCAAAAAACATAAAGCTCTTTGTGGATTTTGTATTTACTATGTAAATGATTATAATCCTCTAACCTTGTATCACTTGGATGCTCTACAGCATCAGTCCAACTCAATCAAATCTCTCTACACTTTGGAAACCATTCTGGGAAAATCTGTTAAAATTCTCATTCTCAAGCCAAACTTTAGATTTACACAAGTGTGCGGAACAACCCTTTGGGGAATTGCACAAATTTGCCACAGCCTTATCTTTACCTTGTGAAAAGAAACTTCACTTCTTTTCCCTCCCTTCATCACAGTTACACTGAGTCACAGCTACAGATCAAAACAATTCCTTTCTTTTATCTGAGCAATGCTAGCACAAATCAGCTTTAACAGATACACATATAGGCACAGATAGAAAATTGGAATTAAATCTTAGAATCATAGAATAGTTAGGGCTGGAGAGGACCTTAGGGATCATCAAGTTCCAAACCCCTTGTCATAGGCAGGGACACCTCTCACTACACCAGGCTGCTCAAGGCCCCATCTAACCCAGCCTTGAACACCTCCAGGGAGGGGGCATCCACCACTTCCCTGGGCAACCTGCTGTAGTGCTTCACCACACTCATAGTGAAGATTTTTTTCCTAATGTCCAATATCTTCCAATATCCTAATATCGTCTGTCTGAGTGGTTACTGATCAGTTTCACCAAGTACGTGACTTCTGAGTGCTCTCACTCTTTTCCTAAATGTCATATTTAAAGTAATTTCACTTTGTTTTTCTTCTGACCATTCCAGTATCGAACTCTACTCAGATTCCCCCTCTGCAGACCTGAAGTCTCCACACTCAGGTCACATACAGGTGAAAGAACAAAGGAAAACACATAGTGTATTGGAAGCCCGCAAACAGCTTTTTCCTCCTCACAAAAAAAAGTCAGTGACAACAATATCCTCCATATATTTTTTTGTTTGTTGTTTGGGTTTGGGGTTTTTTTGTTTGTTTGTTTTGCCAGGTTACTTCCCTGATCCAATAAGTTTCTAGAGAGAACTTCCTGGGCTTACCACACAGCCATACAAGTGCTAGTGCTGGAACAAGAGAGGCAAATGGGGTAATTTCCCTTTGGTAGATTGGCTTATGTTAGTTGTGACATTGAAGCCTTGGGAACTATACTGGTATGATACTGCACTCCAGTTAATATGTGACAAAACCTTGCTGAAGTCAAGGTAGACAACATCAACTGCTTTCCCTTCATCCACCCAGCACTCAGATTAATTCCCCTGCTTTGCACCTTTGTACAGAGAGCTCTGACTTTCAAGCTCCTGCCTGCCACTGTCAGTGCTGCCTACATGCAGCCAACATGGCCATGAAGCTAGTGGTGCCCTATGTAGCTCTGGCTGGCACCAGTCTGCACTTTAGCTGTTCTAATACTAACATAGACATTTTGTTTACAGAAAAAAAAAAACAACCCAAAACTGATATGGCATGCATAGCACACTATTTCAGTAGTCCTTATTCCTTACAATTGGTTGCTTCAAGACAATAATATCTGATAAACTGTCTATTTGGAGTAAAATCTTTGGAAGCTCTTTCTGGAAGGTTAAAGATATACATGACCAAAAATAAGAGGCTAGGCTAGGCTAGGCTAGGCTAGGCTAGGCTAGGCTAGGATAGGATAGGATAGGATAGGACAGGACAGATATTTTAGAAACTTGATTTGTCCAGAGAAAATCTGGAGGAATGAAGGGGAGAAAGGATGATTCTATCTGAACCTATCACAATAATCTATTTTAGACATTCAGCTTATTCTCATGCTGTTTTACAAGAGAATTTATCCCAAATAAAATTTTCAAAATTTATGCCTCAATCCAGAAGACACAGATTATTCAAACAAATTATTTAGAATTTCTGCCTTAAGAGAAGGAGTTTCAATTTACTGTATTAAGGCATACCTTAGAAATGATTTCTACATTTATTAAAAGTGTCAGACAACGTAACATCTGGAGGGTGTAATGGTTCAAGAGAAATTTGAATGCACTTCTAAGCCTATATATGAGCATAAAATTTTAGTTCAATATATTCTATAATAGACTAACCAGGCTATATGCACACATGTAGTCCTATAAAAATCTATGTATTTAGCCACTTATGCCATAAAACACATTTTAAAAATATATACAAGCCTCTAAAGAATTTGACAATTTAACTACAAGTTATATTATGTCAGCACAGAGCTCAAGGTCAATTGTAAATCTCCAGTATCTGCTTAGCTGGAAAAATCAGTCTCTTTCCAAGTTTCCCGCAGTTTTTAGCAACAGACCGAAAAAACCTCGCACATTACCTGCAAGATTGCAGATGGAACTGAGGTGATGATAGGACCCCATTCATGAAGGAATTCTTACTGCTCCTGCCACTTTCAGTAGCACTTGATAATCCTTCGTACTAGCTCTCTGATTGCCAGACTATTTTAGCATCAGTACTGGCAATTACTTTGAAGCTCTCTCATATGGATGCAGCACTTTATCTGAAGCTTTAGATCTACGGTAGAATTCCTTGATTGGTGGATCAATTTTCACCTGAAAAGTCAAATTTATTCACAAGTCTCTTCATTTTTGCCTCAGTTTTTTGATTTGAAATAATTATAGTGTAGTTTAAGCCACCTAATAGAGAAACATATGAAAGAAATTGCCCTGTTTGCTGTAAAAATAAGTGTCATGCATTCTGGAATTATAGAGGACTTTCACAGACTTAATGAGTACTTTTTCCTCCTCTCAAAACACTGCAACAGTGGACGTGCTCAGGATTCCTTGAATCAGAAAAGGAGAACCTCAGTTGTGCTGTAAACACATCAGCTTTTGCCTGGGGAGAGGACAAACTGGCAAGTCACTAGCAGGGGAAGGAGGGAAGGAAGGGAAGGAAGGAAGGGAAGGAAGGAAGGAAGGAAGGAAGGAAGGAAGGAAGAAGGAAGGAAGGAAGGAAGGAAGGAAGGAAGGAAGGAAGGAAGGAAGGAAGGAAGGAAGGAAGGAAGGAAGGAAGGAAGGAAGGAAGGAAGGGAAGGAAGGAAGGAAGGAAGGAAGGAAGGAAGGAAGGAAGGAAGGAAGGAAGGAAGGAAGGAAGGAAGGAAGGAAGGAAGGAAGGAAGGAAGGAAGGAAGGAAGGAAGGAAGGAAGGAAGGAAGGAAAGGAAGGAAGGAAGGAAGGAAGGAAGGAAGGAAGGAAGGAAGGAAGGAAGGAAGGAAGGAAGGAAGGAAGGAAGGAAGGAAGGAAGGAAGGAAGGAAGGAAGGAAGGAAGGAAGGAAGGAAGGAAGGAAGGAAGGAAGGAAGGAAGGAAATTCTAAGATGTCTAATTTCCTTTTGGCTCTTAATTCACTGCAGTCCAAGAAAAATGATAGTTTGGCATTTTCTTTAACTTTGAAAGTATTTTTTTAGCCTCTGTTTGCATCACTTACCTGTGGGCTAATTTTAGCAACTGATTGTAATGAGATTGGTGAGAATGACTGGGCTATTGAAAGCCCCACTGTTTTGAAGTGATTGCCTCATAGCAGTAGAAGAAGGTAATGCCAGTCACAGGGGTGTTCTTTCTCATACACACAAAGGCACACACATGTAAAGCTCTTGCTTTTTGCCTAATTCTTGTTAAAAATCTGAGCAAGGAAAAGAAGGAAGGTGAACAGCCTCACAAAATCTCACTCGACTTTCCTTGGTGTGTGCCCTTTTCTTCACAGGATACCTAAGTGCTCCTGACTATTCAAACATTACTGGGGATGAGCTGCTTTTTGTATGATTTTTACATTTACACACTGTGAGGCATCTTTATGTCAAGTACCTCTAGACCTATGTCCAGACTGTATTACTAGATCCGCAGCAAGTTCTGCTTCTTGCAGCTGGTTTCCTTCCCTTGAATACGCTCTCTGTTACCCAGGCGCTTAACACTGCTGTTGATCACAAAGGATACTTGAATCAGGTTTCGGCATACAGAAAGTTGTTTATGCTCAGAAGCCCATTTTGTATATTCACCCTTACTTCCTCAGACTTCTTTCCTCTCAAGCTTCCCTTGTCCTTATTTCTTCCCCAGGCTGAATGCATTCTGCTACAGTGACTCCAGCACAATACCCCAGTGAGGAGTGTGGATGTAGTATGGAGATCAGTAGCTCAGATGAATCTAATAGCCTGGGTTTGGCAGAAACCTGTGTTCCTCAGCAAATAAAAATAAATAGAAAAAATATCTAACACTTTCCAAGCCTGGCTGGACTTCAGTTGGGAAAATTTTCATGGTTAGATGATTTTGCTGCAGATTCTAACAGTGTTAGCAACAGATATGAATACTCAGTGATTAGTACTAATTTGAAATGCGTTAGAAGCTAGCGTCCCATACAATGGATTAGCTGTTCTGTGCACTCTGAGAGGCAGCCATCTCTGCTTGGGATGTTATAGAAAGCCCTGAAAGCTCCTTTGAAGCTGGATAAAAAAGATACATGGGTGACTTTCCCAGTTTTCCAGTACAGCACATCAATTACATCTAATTAAGAAGCAGGACAACTATCTAAGGCTGTGTCTGTGATGCAGGCTGTATCTCAGAAGACTGACTCTGAGAACAACTTCATTTGTTTAAACTCACTTTGTGTTTTTCAGCACTGTGGGACCACAGTTCAGGTACAACCTGAGAAAACTGGTAGCTACTGCTATTAAGTTTGGAGGTGATTATGTCACCTATCCACAGAAACTGGGGGATGATTTTTTTCTCCCATCAGATAGCAAGAACTCAGTCGTTTTTGGCACTTCCTCTGCAACAACTGCTCCATCACTCACCCTAGCCCACCCAGGCACCCCACAGACTGCCAGGGGTTCACCACAGCCAGGAGTGCCAACCTGTAGCTGCAAGGGATGTGCTTCCCTTGGGTCATTCATCCAGAAAACAGCTTCAAACCTTTCAACCCTAATGTAAACAACTGCTGTGAGGACTAAGGGGCCTAAAGATGCATACATTTTATGTCTGACAGCACAAGAGTCAAAAGGAAAAGTATTAGGCAGCCTGCCACTCTGGATCAGAGCAGCAGTACCAAAACCAAGTACAGTTCAATTATTATGACAGTCTAGATTTCATGTCCTTGCTAGGAAAGTATAAATAATCATTGATAGGTCCAATTGTTTCTCATCTTCCTCATTTTTATTTTGTTTCTCCTGGAACTTCAGTAGGAATTGAGCAGTGGCAGTTCTGGTAGACTTCATGGCAGAAGAGTCTTTTTAGCTTTTCTGACTTGTGTCAGATTGGGGAAGATGTTTAGATACTTTTCCATGATTAACACCACATGGTGTTGGTTGTTACATCATAGTGCAAATACTTGGGCTAGCACAATACTTGGAATCTGAAAATACGAATTAGTGTTAACAGTGAAATAAATTCACAAAACCAAACTAGATGATTGCTTGTCTCCCGTGCATGTGCTCCACGTATATGGCATATGGAAATCTCTCCTTGTTCTGCAGCATGGTCTTTGAGATCTAGTGTTTGTGCATTGCCAGATTCACTTTTTTTTCTTAGAGCACAGCTTTCACAATATGCAAACTAAATCGTACAGTATTGCAATGTCTCAGAAGATCGGGCAAACCCAAAGCAGATTTGAAGAAACTTGCTAAATTTCTGGAACCAAGTTGGTATTCAGCACAAACAATACCTGAACCTTATCACTTATCACAGTGGCTGTGTAACTAATCTTATATGGACTCCTGAGGAAAAGCTGTCCCAGTTTACTCTTCTGACTATTCCTATCACACTATTTTCTTTAGCTCCCAGCTCTTGATCTTTGTGGAACTACGCATCATAAGGCTGGTTTTATTGCTTCCTTTCTTTTGTAATTGTCTATCTTTGCAATTGCCTTTGCTGACCTCTGACTGCCTTCAATCTGTCAGACCAGCTTTGCCTTGCTGTCAAGTGAGACACGTTATTTATGATGTGGTAGATTCTAGCTTCTATAAAGGAGTGACTAAAAACACTCTAAGTTTGGGCATAAATTTTGCAAGATACTCTCTTTTAGTAACTCCTAGTCCTTGGCCTGAAAAGCCAGCTAGACGTAGTTCATTCCTAGTTTAAGGTGTCTACAGCCCAGTTCATCTTGCTGGAATGACAGTTTTGGTTACAGATTAGCACCAAATTTGCAACTGCAGAATGAATAGCTGAGTAACCCTCTCAGGTGGGGTAGCAGGTGAGCTCTTGCTGATAAAGCATCTGATCTGACTGAGACTGATCTATGTGAAAACACCAGCAGGAAATGGTGAGTGACAGTGGTGGGAGTCTCCATGTTACAGATTTACACCCTAGGGCTGTTTGTTGCTGCTTGGATGCTTGGGTCTGGGATACTCCAGAGAGGCTGACTACTTGTTAACAGGTCCCAGATTAATTTCCATTTGATATTCCTTCATGTAAGTAAGTATTCCTGGCCTTCTCAGGGACCTGCTTGGAAAAATCCTAACAGAGAGCATCATGAAAAGAAAAAGAGATCTAGGGGAATGTTATGGGGTTTTTGCCCCTTACTGCCATCCTTATCTTTGAGATATCTGGTATACCAGATTTCTGGGATTTGATTCAGAGATACCTCAACAAGTGGAAGAAATTGGCCTTCAACTTCGTGAAGTTCAGTCAGGTTCTTGCCCAGAGGAGGAATAGCCCAAGTTGCCATTACCAGCTGGAAAGTGACTTTTCAGAAAGTGACTTTTTAGAAAGTGACCTGGTATTTTTGGTGGACCACAAACTGAACATGAGCCAGCAATAAACTCTGGTGACTGTCCTGGGTTTGGCTAGGATAGAGTTTATATTCTTTCTAGCATCTAGTGCAGTGCTGTATTTGGGAGTCAGAGTGAGAGCAGTGCTGATAACATACTGATGTCTTGAGTTGTTGTCAAGCAGTCAAGGACTTTTCAGCTTTCATACTGCCTTGCCAACAAGAAGATGGGGGGCACTCAGGAAGCTGGGAGGGGACACAGCCAGGACAAGTGACCCAAACTAACCAGAGGGTGCATTCCATACTATGACATAATGCTTAGCATAAAGAGGGATGTGCAGCTTGGGGACAGTACGGCTTCAGGATGACTCTGAGCTGTAGGGTCTGAGTTGTTTGGTGAGAAACTGCACTGTGTATCACCAGGTTTGTATATTTTGCTGTAAAGACCTGTTATTGTTTTTTCTCCCTCCTTTTGCAGTCCCAGTAATCTGTCCTTATCCCAACCCACAAGGTTTACCTTTGTCTCCCTTTGTTTTTTTCTTATCCTCTCTCTTTTCTCTCCCTCACTAGGGGTTGGGGTGGAGGGGGGGAGCAAGTAAGTGGCTGCATGGTGCTCAGCTGCTGTCTGGGGGAAGTTGGACAGGTAGCTATGAACTGGTTTAATTCAAAATGAATCTTATATTGGGGTAGTAGTGCTGATAAAGGATTACTCTCTGTTTGAGCCTTCCATGATCATGTAGGGAAGCACACTGTTCCAAGAGAGAGCAATTAGATTTCACAGCTGTCACTGGTCATCCAAAACCTACAGCATAGTTTGCAGAATACATTTTAGTGATGCATCAAAAAATCTTTGGTGTTGTAACTGCTGCAGGGAGAGAAGGCACAGCTAGGGTGCAGAGCTGGGAATATTCCCTGAATATTTTAAGTATGTAGTCATTTTTTATGGGAGAAAACCTAACTAAATTTGTCTTTTCTAAAACATTTGACATTTATATTCAGCTACACCTGAGGTGTTTTGTTTTTTTTTTCCACTGAGGACAAAGGGAAGTTTGTAAAACAGGTTTATTGACTCTATAGAGTACTTTATGTTCCACTTTCTCTTGTCACCTACACAAGTAATCACATGTGTTTTCAGCTTAGTTCCAATGCTTTCAGCCAGACTGATGTCTGGGTTTTTATTTCACAGTGTCTGGGCTCTGGCTGAGAGGATTCAAAGCTCTGCTGAGAATTCGCTGCTTCCTTACAGAGCACATACAGAACACATGCTTCACATGTCTGCCAAGAACCAGAACTGTTCTCTGCTCTGCCATGCTGTATTTTTCCTATTCTCCTAAAGCACAAGAGTTTCCTGCCCTCCTACTAACCTTTCTTATCTGTCCTTCAACTAGCTTTCTTCATGCCACACCACAGCCCTCTGGTTCTGAGGATTTTTTGTACCAGTACCTAGGTAGCAGTATCATGAGAGTTAATTTCTATTACATTATTTTTTCTGGATTTAATTGCTAGGTTATACAAATGACACTTCTTCCATGTTAGGCTAGGTATAAATTCAGAGACATTGCTCACCCGAGTACATTCACATGCACTGGACACTTAGGAGCTGCTTGTTCTTTTTTTTATGTGTTTGATTTTCTGGGTGGAGTGAGGGTTTGTTGTTTGTTTTTGTTTAGCAAGGCCTTTGGCATGATCCCTCACAACATCCATCTCTCTTAATTAAAGAAATATGGATTTTCTGGGTGGACTGTCTGGTGCATAAGAAATTGGCTGAATGTTCGCATCCAGAGGGTAAATGGCTCAATGTCTAAATGGAAAGGGGTGATAAGTGATGACCCTCAGGGATCCATACTGGGCCCAGTGATGCTTAATATCTTCATTAACAACATAGACAATGGGATCGAGTGCAGCCTCAGCACGTGTGCTGACACCAAGCTGAGTGGTGCAGTTGACATGCCAGAGGGATGGGATATCATCCAGAAGGACCTTGACCAGCTAGAGAGGTAGGCAAATCTCACAAAGTTCGATAAGGACAAGTGCAAGGTCCTGCACTTGGGTCAAGACAATCCTTGTTATCAATACAGGCTGAACACAATGAGATGGAGAACAGGCCTGCAGAAAAAGACTTGAGTGTGTTCATGGACGAAAAGCTGGACATGAGCCAACAATGTGCACTCCCAGCCCAGAAGGCAAATTGCACCTTGAGTTGCATGTGGCCAGCAGATCAAGAGTGGTGATTCTTCCCCTCTACTCTGCTCTGATGAGACTCAACCAGCACTAATGCATCCAACTATTGAGCCCTCAACACAAGAAGCACATGTATCTCTTGGATCAGATCCTCAGGATGTCAGCAAAGAGGATGAAGCACCTCTCCTATGAAGACAGGCTGAGAGACTTGGACATTTTCTGCCTGGAGAAGACACAGGGCAGACCTTATAGCAGCCTTCCAGTACCTGAAGGGGACCTACAGGAAAGCTGGGGAGGGACTGTTTGTAAGGGCATGGGGCAATGGTTTTAAACTAGAGCAGGGAAGGTTTAAATTAAACATTAAGAAGAAGTTCTCTATGTCGGTGATGAAACACTGGAACAGATTGACCAGAGAGGTAGTGGAAGCCCCATCCCTGGATATATTCAAGATCAGGCTTGAGGAAGCTCTGAGCAACCCCTGCTTAGTGGGCCGGGGTTGGGGGGGAGGGAGGGCGCTAAATGACCTTTAAAGGTCTCTTCCAACCTAACATATTCTATGATTCTATGATCTGAGTTGCACCTGGCTTGGTTCTGCTCAAGGAAGATGTCTTGAATTTCTTGTGATCTTTTTCTGTGACACACTTGTAGCTTTTAGTCTTTTACTATTGGTCTTGAGCTTGCTAGCATGGCTATGCAAACCTCACCCAGGAAATTCCCGACTTCTATGGCTATTATAAAGTTATCTGCCACAAAGATTATTTTTTTGTGTGTCAGAGCACTGATTTCTGAATAAATAATCACGCGGTGTCTAACCACTAAGGGTAGACCTACAGACCTTTCTGAGGTTTCCCGTTGTCCGTATTTCTGTAATTTCTCACTTTTTTTGCTTTGAGAAGCATAACAAAATTCTTCACAGCTCTGTGAGATCAGATTGGAGTACATGTTACAGACTCTAAAACTTCCTACATTTTGTGGGATATATATGCTTTTTCCTTTTCTTGCTTTGTTATTTTTGGAAGTAAGGAGCGTTACCGTTCAGTATGCCAGTGTGTTGGCAGATACTGAGCTAATGATGTGAAGTGCTTCTAAACAGTGTCAGGGTGAAGAATGCTAGTCTAAGCTTTCAACTCTTTCTCTCACCCCTAAAGAGAAAAACAACAGTGCTTTGTAAACACTGAAAGCTGACTGTTAGACTGCTGCTTTGGTGAAGGAAAACTTGTGGAAATGGCCAGACGACAGCTCACCTAGCAGCAGAGCCAATGCAAATAGCTTGACACCATATTGCAGAGCAGAGTCAATGATGCCTGGCAATAGCCCACCAGTCTAGTGATCCAAAACTGCTGCAGAAGTTTCAGGTTTCTTCCAGGTTCACCAGCTAAAGATTCTTAGAGTCATTCCAGCCTGAATAAGAGGAAATAAATTGGACATGTATATTGTTCCAATGCAAACAGCTATGCTGTGCCATCCTTCCCGGTATATAAGTGTTGCAGCACAAATACAGATTGCGAACATCAGTATCTATATATTTCCCTAGACTTCCTTTGTAAAACTGAGGTTGGGCTCATACATAGGAAATAATGGTAAGTACAAACCCAAGAGGAAGAGTGGATCATGTTGCTGTTTTTATACCTGTTATAATTCATGTTTATTTGAAATGCTCTCCAGCCAAGGTCTCTTGCATTAAATTAGCTTTTCCTGTACTATCATGGCTGACTAAGTACTTAGAGAGGTAAGTACACAGAGCTTTGTACCAGATGGGTGTCTATGAAAAGACAAGCTGATATTAGAGAGCATATGACCAAGAGAGTTTTTGATTCTGCTATCACTACTGCAATAGAGAGGCATCCTTAATATAAATAGTACCTGTATATAAATGTATATGCTATTTGCATACGAAAGGAAACAGAACAGTGACCCTCAGTAGTAGAAAGAAATATATGTGCAAAAATAAACAACTTACTGTATTTTATCGTAAGATTTCCATTTACTGCCATCTGACATGATGACAAACATCTTCCTAATTCCATGTGTTTCAGAACATGGTGTCTGATCATGATCAAATGCACAGATGTCAATTAGAGATAAAATGAGTCCTTGGACATAAATCACTGAAGCTGTATATGTGCCTACGACCTGAGGATTCTAGCAGTAGAGGGATATAATTCGTACTGCCAGTAGATTCTATGATTTAAGCCTATGTTACTTGTTCAGACATTTCAGAGCATCTCTTCAATGGTTTTAGAGCATTATGGACCAAGGCTGTAATCATTATTTTTGATGCATTTGAAATATCAATTCAAAGGCGGGATTCTGCTGGCCAAGAGCAGATCATGTGGAAAGATCAATAGACCCTGAAGTTGGAACTAGTTACCCAAGGTTCCCTTTGCAGTCATGGGAAAGAAATAGAGAAAATATGAACTCACCTAATCCAAATGTGGGACTAAAAGATGTTAGCTTAATTTGTTTGCTAGGGGTAACTATTTCTCTTCACTGCCTGTGCAGGAAGCCTAGGGTAATCACCTCAAATGTGGGCATACACCTTGCAAGTCAAGTGATAAAAGTTATGCTTGAATGCAAATAGCTTCAGTTAATTTACATTGGATTTTTGTGTACTTTAACTCAAAAATCAAGTGTAGAACATGCTAAACAGATTTGTAATTTTAGTTTTAGATATGTCTCCTCCAGCTTCCCACTACTGTCATTGAGAGCAGAAAAGGTATAGCAAGAGTTCCATTGAGACATATACCTAGCTATCACCTTCTCCTTCTCCCCATCTATACACATAGTTTTATCTCATTTATTGTCCTCTCAAATCTTGCTTGTTCTTCCAAGGACCTTAGTCTTTCCAGTTATCTGAGTTGATTATCTTTTTGCTTGTCTGCTTTTTTTTTTTTTTCCCTCACTGGTGTAGTCACCATTTAAATGTGGTTTTGCTCACTTCTTATAAAAAATTAAGTTCCAGTGTTAGGAGACATGTTGTTGCGGGGTCCCATCCACCTGATCCACTCTAGACTCTCTCAGGTAAAGCATGTTTTACACTCCTGAAAGACCACTTCCACATTTTTTCTCAAGTATTCATAAGAAAACTTTCACAGAATCACAGAATGCTTGTGGTTGGTAGGGGCCTCCAGAAGTTATCTGGCCCCAACCCCCTGCTCAAAATGGACCAGTTAGAGACAGCAGCCTAGGGCAATGTCCAGATATCTTAAGTTGGGAGAGTCCACAGCCTGTCTGGATTCTAACCACAATCTCTGTGATGTCTTTCAACAAATATTATATCCTTCTCTTTGATGTTCCCCCTATGCCTACAGTACTGTTATATCTCCTTTTCTTAAAAACTTGTTCTCCTCTGGGTTTGGGGAATTTAACCTTTCCTGGCTCTTTTTCCATTTGATTTTCCATATATAATTCAAATGTTCTTTTTTGCTTTCCCTTTGGATTTTCTGTGAGCAATCTACCAGACACTTTTGTTCTGTTTTCTTCTCACTGCATTTTCTGTATTTCAGTAATTCTGCAAATACAAATTAAGCTGCATACTTGGAATGGACAACTTGTTGTTACTGTTCCATTTGTTTTATCCTATCACATCCAATTTCTTATCTTCCCTGCTGCCTTTCCTCAATCATGTTGACAGTCAGGATGGTGATATGTCTGGTCATAACCATAGTCACTTATGCACTAGATCACCACACCTGAACAATGTCAGTGTGGTCAAGTTTTTCCCATATAACAAATCTAGGACATGTCCCTTTCTACCCATCTTCAGCAAAAGGTCTTGTCCAGGTTTTCATCATCTAGCACTTCTATTATAAAAATCCAATTTCTTCAGTTTTGACAAACGTAGTCTTATATACCAAATCTGCTGTGACAGCTACAGCTATGCCCCATCAATGTTGCCTTTACGTGACCTCCCTTGCCATATGCAGTATCAGAGAATCCCAAAATGTTTTGGGTTGGAAGGGACCAACAATGTTTTCAGTTGGATCACACAGCTTGCCCTAATTTTAAGGGTCCCCCTACTATCTCTGATTCAATATTAAAACTAGTTTAATCTTCAATTTTACTGTTACTTTTAATTGCCAATTTTTCAAACTTTGTGAATTTTAAAGCAAATAAATGATCTTTTTCCTCAACATTCCCCTTATACTTCATTTAACAGTCACATAGCTTTTGCATTATTTCCCTCCAAATCCCTGCTTAAACTTTCTTTCCATGACAAAGAAGGACACCAGCAGTTGCTAAATGGGTGATGTGCTGTGATCAGTTCTGTCTCATGACTTTTTCACAGACTCTAATTTATCTAACTGCATTTGTTTCCTATACTGGATTCAAGTATGAACTCCCCTGATAAAGAACAATAATTCTAGTGAGCTTTCTCAATAAAATGTCATGAGTTGGTCAGTTGTCAGTAGTCTATTAATAAAAGCTGTTCAAAATTTAAAATGTATTTGTAATCCAATTGTGTTGTTTACATGCTGTAGCATCATTCCTATCCATTTATTGGGTTATTATTGATGCCTGTGAGCTGCCAGTAAAGATTTTGGTCCTTTCCGTGCACAAGAGGATTACAGTCAGATTGCATGCCCATAGATCCATGCCATCTTGAATAAAATTATTATTAACAGCAATGGCTTGATGTTACAGAAGATAATAACACTAGAAAAACTGATGGCTAAAATGTATTATTGACAGTAGTAAACTCCAGATTTATCTCTGTGAACCAGTGCACTAGAAGCATTCTGTTGTCACTGTCATCTTTTTTCTGGTGTGTCTATAAAATACATGTTCTGTGACTCTGATGCTTACATGCTACTGCTATTTAGACACATAATAAGTCAATAGGACTTGAGATAAGCACCAAGAGACTATCAGTGACTGTACTTGGCTGGAATTGTATCGAAGTCTATGAAACTTCTTTATTTACACTCACTAAGGATGTAGCAGGCAGTCTGCAAAAAGCCAAGAGTTTCATGCTGGCTCCTTTACAAGTGTAGTAGTTCAAACAGAGTCTGGCAGTGGATTAATAACGTGCCTCATTGATGTGACAGTCACTAGGACCTTGTTATAGTCAGAACCAGACTGGAATGTGAGACTGTAAATCATAAAACTGTCGGAAAAATCCATGAAATCTTACTGACGCATTGATATAAAAACAGTTTAAACATGTGACATCTCTCAAACTTCTTTTATCAGGTTTATGAGATTTAAAGGGAAAGTTCAGGGTGAGAAAAAATAGTGTTGAGATGGTCTGGGGGGTTTCTTCTATGTGTAGAAGATAATTTTGAGGGTACTTTGTTCATAGATCTTATTAAAATTGGAATGGCTTCATATACTCATACTAAAATTCAAAAGTTTTAAGAACTGTTGTACCCAGAGGGATCATAAAGTACATTTACATTTTTTATCATATTAAAAATGGAATAAATCTTCAAGTTGGATTTTATAGAATGCTCCTTTTTTTCATTCTATCTTATTTTTCAAGCGCTCAGTTTGTTTGGTTTGGGTTTTTTTATGAGTGTATAGCCCATTGATACTTATTGAGTTGACTGCATGATAATCGTTGATGCAATCAGTGCATGAAGTGAGAGTATCTATTCCAAGTGAAGAAAACTGTAAAACATGAAAATACTTATTTAGATAACATAGCAATCCACTTATGAGTAAGCACTTCATACCATTGATTACATATCTCTCAGTTCTGTGTTTTCACTATGTCCCTTCACAATATTCCTATCTTCCTAAGAAGGATTTTTCGTTGCAGAATCCTTTTCAAGAAATGATGTTGTTAAAGTGAAAGTGAATTTTCATCATAATTCATTCTGTATTACCAACCAGTAGAAGTCATCATGGCTGTGCTTGCTTCAAACTAGACCAATTCAACCTTGAGCAATGGCTGTAGCAGTTCAAGACCTGTCTGAGAGCAAATCCACACAGAGGAATTTTCTTAAGCACAGACCTTCTTCCTCTTCTTTCAGGTATACAGGGAAATGGGCAACAGTTTATGGTAATACTCCAAACATTTCTGTTCTTCCTTACCATTAGCCAGAACAGTCATCCCACTGACAAACAAAACTTCATCTAAAAGTGTGCTACGTAGGAGAGCGTGGAGTGCCATCAAGGCAAGGGCTAAGATACCTCTCAGGGAACTGTAAAAGTTCTTTGGAAATTACAGAATCACAGAATTGTAGGGTTTGGAAGGGACCTTGAGAGATCATTGGGTCCAACCCCCCTGCCAAAGCAGGCTCCCTAGCTCATACTACACAGATAGGCATCCAGATGGGTCTTGAATATCTCCAGAGAAGGAGACTCCACCACCTCCCTGGGCAGCCTAATCCAGTGCTCTGCCACCCTCACTGTGAAAAAGTCCTTCCGCATGTTGGTGCAGAACTTCCTGTGCTCCAATTTGCAGCCATTGCCCCTTGTCCTATCTCCACTGACCAAAGAAAAGGGGCTGGCAAATTCCCCCTGCACCCCATACTTAAGATATTTATAAACATTGATTAGGTCCCCCCTCAGTCTTCTTTTCTCCAGGCTGAACAGCCCCAGCTCTCTCAGCCTTTCCTCATAGGGGAGATGTTCCAGGCCCTTAATCATCTTTGTAGCCCTTCTCTGGACTCTCTCAAGAAGATCCCTGTCTTTCTTATACCAGGGAGCCCAGAACTGGACACAATACTCCAGGTGGGGCCTGACCAGGGCAGAGTAGAGGGGGAGGATCACCTACTTTGACCTGCTGGCCACACTCCTCCTGATGCACCACAGGATCCCATTGGCTCTCTTAGCCACCAGGGCACACTGCTGACTCATAGCCAACCTGTCATCAACCAGGACCCCCAGGTCCTTCTCCACAAAGCTCTTCTCCAGCAGGTCAACCCCCAGCCTGTACTGGTACATGCGGTTGTTCCTTCCCAGGTGCAAGACTTTACACTTGCTTTTGTTGAATTTCATCTGGTTTCTCCCTGCCCAGCTCTCCAGCCTGTCCAGGTCTCGCTGGATGGCAGCACAGTGTTCCTGTGTGTCAGCCACTCCTCCCAGCTTTGTATCATCGGCATACTTGCTGAGGGTGGATGCTATTCTCTCATCAAGGTCGTCAATGAAGGTATTAAACAGGACTGGACCCAACACCGAGCCCTGGGGAACACCACTAGTCACAGGCCTCCATTCAGATTCTGCTCCACCGATCACGACCCTCTGAGCCCGGTCTGACAGCCAGTTCTTGACCCACCTCACTGTCCACTCATCTATCCCATACTCTCTCAGCTTTTCTATCAGGATATCATGGGAGACAGTATTGAAAGCCTTGCTAAAGTCAAGATAGACGATATCCACTGCTCTCCCTCCATCTACCCAGCCGGTGATGACATCATAGAAGGCTATGAGATTGGTCGAGCACAATGTCCCCTTGGTGAATCCATGATGACTACTCCTCATGATCTTCTTATCTTCCAGTTGCTCGTGGATGCATCCCATCTGGGCCCATAGATTTGTGTGCATTAATCCCTTTGTGACGCTCCTGGACCTCCCCTACCTCAACTGGAGGGAAGCTCTTCGTTCCCCAAACACTCCTTTTTTCATCCAGGATCTGTGGGTCCCAAGGGGCCTTTGGAGTGAAGACCGAGGCAAAGAAGGCATTTAGTACCTCCACCTTCTCATCATCCCCCATTACCAGGACACCCGCCTTATTCAGCAAGGGACCTACATTATCCCTGGTCATCCTCTTACTATTCACATACCTGAAAAAACTCTTTTTATTGCCCTTTATGTCCCTTGCCAGTTTCTTTTCCAGGTTGGCTTTAGCCTTCCTAGTCGCATCCCTACAGGCCCTGACAACAGCCATATATTATTCCAAGGTGTTCAGACTCTGTTTCTACAGGTCATAAACCTTTTGCTTCCCTTTGAGTTTACTCATGAGCTCCCTGCTCATCCAGGCAGGTCTTCTGCCTCTCTTTCCCCATTTCTTACTCAAAGGGATGCACCTGTCCTGTGCTTGGAAGAAGTGCTGTTTAAATGTTACCCAGCTCTCACAGGCCCCCTTTCCTTCTAACAGCATAGCCCACGGATAGCTCCTAATAGGTTGCGGAGGAGATCAAAGTTAGCTCTTCCAAAATTCAGGGTAGCTATCCTGCTTTTTGGCTTGCTTCTCCCACCCAGGATTTTGAACTCTATCATTTCGTGGTCACTTTGTCCTAAGCTGCCCCCGACCTTCACCTCCCTAACAAGTCCATCCTTGTAAGTAAGAACAAGGTCCAGCACCTGCCCTCCCCTCGTAGGTTCCTGCACCATCTTCTTGCAGGATTGTCCTGCATTGTCTTCTACACATTGCAGAAATTGTCTGGACTGCATAGGACTGGCCGTATTGCTTGCCCAACAAATATCTGGATAATTGAAGTCCCCCATAAGGACAAGCGCCTGGAATCTCGAGGCTACTTCTATTTGCTTATAGAAAGCACTATCAGCCAACTCCTCTTGCTCACTTATAGATCACTTTTTTTTTTGGAACACAATTAGATCACTTTATTCTGTCAATAAGACAAATTTATCCCTGATTTGAAGAAATTAAATTATTTCTCTTTCAACAACCAGTAAGAAGCCTGGGGAGGTGGAGAAATAAAATCTTACTGGTTTTGAGAGCTGAGGAGAAAAGAGACTATCTGATAACTTCTAAAGTGTGGAAACAATCATCAGACTTGGCCAAAAAAGAGCTCCACAGGAAAAGAGGGCTCTAGACATATATATGCTTAGAACAACTGATAATGGTATTTCTAAATTTCAATGACTTGCAAATCCCCAAGAATTTCAGCTAGAAAAAAATGGCCTTATCTCATTTTTTTTTATTGCAGTTAAATTTTTTAAAAAGAAGCAATAACTATTTATATGCTTTGACCTTTCAAATGACATCATCCACATATCTCTGCATCCCAGTCGTAATTTCTTCATGATTAGTGGAGAAAAACTGATTAGAGGAGACATACTCACTTCTTAAAATATTCTAATTTTAAGCTGTAACTTAAATATTTTCTTTATATTAACCTTCCATTTGGAAGCAGTAGGTTCTATTCATCTTTGTGTTAAATACAGGTTTGTGTGATGAATTCTACACTTGTCTTAGCAACAACCAAAGTAAAAGAGAGGAGACCCTGAATGTGAAGACCTGTGTATGTTGGCTAATGTGTTAGAAAGCTTACAGAGAACTTGTCAGCAGGTTTGTCTGCAGCCAGTGTTACAAAGCTTCTGCAAAACAGTGAATAAATTTCATCCTGTTGTGGGGGGATACCAGGAGGAGATTGAATTTATGTTTGACTTTCTAACACAGAAGTAATTTATGTTTCCAAAACAGTCTGGCCTCAGAAATTGCAGGTGATCAAGCTACTAATGGGATTCTTTCACGCTGAGTTGTGGCTAAATAGTGTCTACCCTGGGAGTTTCCTTCTATGCAGCCAGGAAGTAAGACAAGTAGCTACAGGAGAAATAGAATTTATAAAGCCTGGTTTCCCATGGATTTCATACAGTTCTCTCCTGTCTGGCTTCTGCATTTTATTCATCAATGCGGAGCTAGTAATCTGGCTCCTCCACTCAGCTACCAATGTTTTAATAATATTTTTATCTCCATCTGTCAGTTATGAGTAAAATTGGATAGTGTTACAAAACTGTTTGGAAGCAACGGGAGATGGAGGTGAATAAAGAATAACATTGCTAAAAGGTACACCTTCAAGGCAAATACTTGCTCAGGTATCCTGTCTCCTTCACCTAGGTTTGTTAACGGTGGGTGGATACACTCCTAAAGCATTATTGTAAAACAGTTCTTGTTCTGTGGGACACTCCAGTTTTGATCAGCCTATAGCACTCGTTAATGGATATTAAAGAATAAAACAAAACAAAACAAAATCAAAAACAACCAACCAACCAACAAATCCAAAAAGCCCATTACCGTAACTGAATGTGAACCTGACTAAAGATATTAATTTTTAGCACTCATTTCATGCAAATACAGATCAAAGAGGTTTTGATAACCACTTTTCCATCATTTCAAAGAGATTTTGTGTGGTTAAAATCTGTATCTATACACAAAAGCAAATATATCTAAAGCCAACTGCATTGGCAGTGCAATTGCAAAATAGATGCATATACAATCTGATGAATTGAATTAATCCTGAAAACATAGTAATAGAATATACTTTTCTCTATGATCACAGATATTCTAGGGATACAAGGACTTTGAAACTTTATTCATGTCCCATTAGACACTAATTTCTAAGGAAGAGTTTCATTCATTTCAGTAAAGAGTAAAAATTATTTAATGTACTCTGAAAAAGACTTTTATCACCTTTTCCTCTGAGAAAGAGAATCTAATCTACATCTGTTTGGTACAGAGATGGAATTTTACTGGGTTAGGTTTCATGTCTATGTTTGGAGAGTTGTGATTCCCTCATCATAAAAATCTGTCTTGGCTTAGTGTTGACAAGCAGCATCATCTTGATTGTCACCAAAGCTCTCGCACAGTTCTCAAGCCTGGGAAGCAAAAGGACTAATATTTTAAAACATATACAGCAATCAGTTCTATTGGAAGGTTAATGGCCTCTTCATTTGTTTTCACAAAATAAATACCAAGTTTCTTCAATTTCCAGTCTGCTCGCTCAATCACATTCTAGCTAAAACATTGTAAAATTAGTTGCATGTGAGTGGAGTTACCTCTAGGGGATTAAGTGCTCAAACAGATTGCTCAAAACAGATGTAGAGGAACTCCCCAGCATAACTTGGTGTTGCTGTTCTGAATCAAAATCCTGTCAAGAGGAGCTGGCTGAGGTTGCCCTTTGGAAGAGATGCTCAACTTTCAGCCTTCAGGCCCTGTGGATGTTAAAAGAATGACAGGAGACAGACAATGTCTGAAGAGAAACCCAACTGTTTATTCATACTGCAGCAAATACCCAGCCAATCCCAGAACTGTCTTTCACCATTCAGCTTCCTTAAACCTTGGATTTACCCTCTGGCCTTGTTGACTTCAGTGGGATTTAAGCACATGGTCAAAATTAAAAAGATTTTTTTCTTCCTTAGTCTAAAATGAAGGGAATATCACAGGCTATGTGCAAACAATTGTGACACTTAAGATTCATGTAAAATATTTAATAACTCATTCTTTCCATCATCCTTCCTAGGCCTTGCTCTTCTCTGAACCCTTTACTATCAAAGCAATACCCACTCTGAAATTCTGTCCTACAGTTAAGTCTCTATTGGGACGTGAAAGAGGGAACAGAAAAACAGTTCTTCTTACTTAACAAAATAGCTCGTGTAGGACAGAGATTAGCACAGTTTTACAATTTTACCTCTGTTTAGAAAAAAAGGAAAAAAAATCCTTCGGTTTTTCAGGTTTTTTTTTTTTCTTTAATGAATCAAATATTAAATATTCTCCAAGACTTGTTCCTTACCTTAATTTAATAGTTATACTCCCAGATTTTTCTTCCTCTGTAGCAAAATGCCAACTATAGCTGTATTACATGACTTTGTAGGGGAAGCAAGTGGACATTTGTATAACAATAGTTAACTAAGAAGGTTGTGCAAAGAAAATATAAAACCTTTCTTTTGTTAGTTCATATGTGGTGTAGTTTTGTGTGGGTGGGTTCTGGTGGAGGAGGTGGGCTGCAAGGGTGGCTTCTGCAAGAAGCAGCTAGAAGCTCTCTGCAGGCCCCACAGAGCAAACACCAGTCAGCTCAATGTCGGAATCATTGCTGACTCAGGCTGAGCCCATCAGTGATGGTCACAGCACCTCTGGGAATTGGATTTAAGAAGAAGAAAAATGCAAGCAGCCGCTTTTTGCCACCAGAGAGGGGAGTGAGAAGATGTAAGAAACTGTGTAGACATCAAGGCCAGTAAATAGGGGGTGAGGAGGCACCCCAGGTGCTAGAGAGAAACATGCCCCTGCACCCTGTGGAGAAACCCATGGTGGAGTGGGTGTCCCCCCACAGCGCATGGAAACAGCTGAGACACCACTTGCAGCCCGTGGAGAGACCCCACACTGGAGCAGAAGGAGACATGCAGAAGATGCTGTGACCTATGTTGGAGCAAGCCTCTGCCAGCACTTGCAGCCCTTGGAGAGAGTCAGAGACACACAGATGAGCGAGAGAGAGAGAGACCCACTCCAGAGAAGGTTTGCTGGAGGGGGTTGTGACCCTGTGAAGGACCAGGCTGGAGCAGTCTGGGCCTGAGAGATATTCTATGATTTATGACTGAACCCCATAGAAGTGACCCACACTGGGGCACCTGGTAAATAGCAGAAGTTCATGAAGAATTGTGTTCCATGGCTGGGACCCCACACTGGAGCAGAGGAAGGGTGTGAGGAATGCCCCACCCCCAGCTAAGAAGCAAAACATCTCGTGAGGAACTGACCAAAATCCTTATTCTCTACCCTTCCCATGCCACAATGAGGGGGAAGAGGTAGCAAAATGAAGTCTGCAAAGAAGGAAGGGGTGAGGGGAGGTGCTTTAAGATCTAGTCACACTTCTCATTACCTGACTCTGGTGTCACTGGGTGTGCAGTGCAGTGTAATAAATTAGAGAGTTTTCTTTCCTTGACTCTGTGTTGAGGCTGTTTTGCCCATGATGCTAATTGCAGAATTATCTCTTCCTGTGCTTATCTTGACTCCTGAGCCTCCAATATATATTTTCTTCCTTGTCCAGCTGAAAAGGGGAGTGATAGACTGGCTTTGGTGTGCATCTGGCCTCCAACCAGGGTCAAACCACTATAATAGGGTTTTGGATTTTTATTTTTTTTCAATTTTTTAAATTTTTTTATTCTTAGTCTTTGAGTCCTTGTCAAGAAGTGATTTTAAAATAGGAGGAATTTTATTTCTCACCACACTTTTTTTAGGTACTAGTGATTATGAGTGAATTAAAGATTTAAGCTCAGTCTTTAAAAATAACTTGGCAACTAGCTTAGCTATTTGAAACTAATATTCTTTTAAAATATAGTCTCTACTTTATCCTATTAGTCACAGCTGAATGTCTCAGTGATGCAAATCATTATATGTAATTGTGATTTATATTCCTATGTGCAATCTCCATTCTTGCTGTTTAATGGTCCAGTCCTTATAAATTAGGCTGAACAGACTTTGATAAATTCAATTAATATTTTTTCTTGGTGTGCAACACCTTTCATTTCTTTTCCATAGAAGCAGGAAATCATTCGTTTACCAACAGCATGCAACAGGACATATCTTAGATTATCTCTAAAGTTCAAAGAGTTTGGCACTTTTAAAAATCACAAGAGCTAGAGCTGCTATAATTGATGCTGAAAAAGAGTTTGAAAAGTCCCTGTTTCAGGTTTAAATCAGTCTCCTACATGTGAAAGATTAACAGGAAGTTTTTCTGGAAGGAATTATTCCACTGTGAGTTCTTTGCCTCTTTTCGGAAGCATCTGTTTTTTGTCAGTAAAGACAAAAGAGGAGAATGGAGCACAGCTTTGCTCTAACATTTCATTACCTATTTCTTGGTGGGCAGAAGAACTTGGTAATGCCACTCACACACAAATGCATTTGTTTGCTTGTTTATTGGTTTTAACTGCTCTTTAGTGTCCTTAGAAGCTTCAGAACCTGCAGCAAAAAAATAATAAAAAATAAGAGGCTTTTCTGAAAACTTATGGCTTCATGCCATAAGTTAATGCCTCTCTCTATATATTTTTAGTTTTGTTTTTGTTTTCCTCAGAAATATAAGACTGAATAGAGAAGACTTTTGCTAGTTCAGCCCTTTTCTGAAAGTGTGGAGACAGTCTGACTTCAATGGAGTCTGTGTGAAGTTCCAGATGACAGTATGATTTCTATGGCAGCATTTGAACATGAATCCCAACACCGCAGCTCTGAGGAGTGAGAATCGGGCTTGGCCTTGTACTTCCTTGAAAAACTCTGTCCAGTGGATGTGAGATTCTGCTAGAAGATGTGCCAGCTGAAGACTTCCCATCCCTTAGCATACTTAATATGAACCTTTTTTCTTTTTTTTAAATAGAGCTTTGCAACATGATTTAGAGAGCTTTGCAACAAGATTTTTCTTCTGTTTGCTTCACTCATCTGTTTTCTATATAGAAGGGATTCACTCTCTAATGCACTAAGTTTGGTTTGGTGTTTTTTATTAGTTTTACAGGAGTTTGAAAAGGTTTTTAGCTATGCTAATCCTTTTTTTCTACTTCAGATTTTCATGTTTGTCCAGGATAGTCTCCAGGTTTTTGTTCAAATTTAGTTTTCCTCCTATGTCCTTTTTTAAAGGAAAACTCATATGAAAATGACTCATTTTGACAAGTATAATTTCAGTTATTTTTTTTTTAGTATCTTCAACTATATACTGATTATATGGGAGTAGAGTAGTTAATCAGCTGGCTAGCAGTCTTTTTTATAAATGGAATATCAAAAGTATGCAATTCTCCAGGATCACAAGTGTAAGTCCTCATATATTATGTATACATTTGCATATGAGGATTGAGAGTTGCTGCCTGTATTACATGCACGCATACCACTACTGGAGTCACTTCTTGTAAGTATCACTGTTCTTTATGTAACATCAGAGCTCCAGGTTAGAGTACATACCACTACGGATATGCCTTCAAAAATACAAAGGGAAATGACTTAGGCTAGAGGCTCTACTCCTTAATAAATGAGACAGTGATGGTTTGTAAGGGCACAGAGAGAGAGAAGCAAATGCTATTTTGCCCAAAGTAGCCCTGCAGATTTGGGGAAGGCAAATGCTACCACTCTTGTCTCCCAGTACAGCACCTTAATTACAAGGCCATGTTACGATGACCCAGCAGCCTGCACTTAAAAAAATTATTAACAAGGTAATTTCTTTGTACAAGATTAATAATTATGGGTTAGAATATACCTCTCTATCATTCTGTCATGTTATTTGTTCAGTTCCAACCATCAAGCATCGAACCACCAAGAAAATACAATGTAATATATAGTGTAGGCAATTTAAGCCAACTTTCTTGCAGCTCAACTTCATTGGTATGCAAAAAGAAATAAACATGAGAAAACAAATATAAGAACACCACCTATTAAATTTTGGTATACTGCTAGAAAAGCCTAGCAAACCAAGTCATTAAATGACCTATTTAAATAAAAACATTCATATTAACTCAGGCTTTTGTCTCCAATCTATTCTTAATTTTTCCATCTAATTTCTCTTGCATAATAAAATAAAAATAGTAACAATAATTTTAAATACAGTTTATTCTGGTGAGAGACTGCTTATTAAGTAGGTTTACTGCTGTGTAGCAGTAGATTATTTTTTCTATCTTTAGCTTCATGGAGCAAACTAAAAGGACTTTTTTCCAGGATATGCTGAGTCTTTTTAAAATACACTACAGCTTTGATTACTTTGTTTTATTGAGGACATAGACTGTAGAAGAATTCCAGCAGGTTTTAATTACACCTTGTATATTTTATTCTTAAGGAAAAAATATTCAGTACTAAAATAGGAAAGAGCTAACATACACACATATCCTTGGCAATTCTGAGGGATAAGAACTGGGTAAATTTCCTGAAACACCTAGCACAAAGAAGTTACTATTTATTAGTCCCCTAAAAGAACATTGCATAAAACATTGACAAAATTGCAGGGTCAAATTCTTTGACCCATGTCATATAAGGACTTCAGACTAGATGACCACACTCCCTTGTTTCTGATGTTAAATTATATGAGACAGATGTGTCTTATATATGGTACTGGGTTTGCATGGCAAGGTTTTGATAGCGGAAGAGGTACAATAGTGGATTCTGTGAGATGCTGCCAGAAGCTTTCTACATATCTGATAGAGTTTATGCCAGTCAGCTCCAAGACTGATGGGCTGGCCAAGTCCTAGCTTATCCTCAACAGTGGTAGTGCCTCTGGGATAAAAGAGTTAAAGGGGAGAAGAAAAATACATCAGTAGCAAATGCAGGTAGAGAGAGGAGTGAGAATATGTGAGAGGAACAACTTCGCAGACACCAAGGTCAGTGCAGATGCTGGAGCAAAGATTCCACTGCAGCCCATGGAAAAGACCGTGGTGAGGCAGACTGTCCCACTCCCGCACATGAAAGTTGCCTTTAGAGCAGATATCCACCTACAGCCCATGGAGGACCCCAAGCCACAGCAGGTGTAGGTACCCGAAGGAACTGTGAATTCACAGGAAGTCAGTGCTGGAACAGGCTCCTCTGGCCTAATGGAGAGAGAAGCCTATATGGGAGTGGGCTTGCTGGCAGGACTTGTGATCTGTGGAGGACCACACTGGAGTAGTCTGGGCCTGAAAGTCTGTACCCTGTGAGAGGAACCCACTCTGGAGGAGTTTGTTAAGAACTGTGGCCCATGGGAAAGACTCACATTGGAGAAGCAATCTCATTACAGCTGGACTTCTCAAAATACCTAGAATCTTCTACAAGCTGCTCTGAGAAACCAAGAGACTACAGGAGAACATGCTACATGGAAAAGCACTGATAGAACATAATTCATGGCTGTGGTGAAATTTAACACGCACTCATCATGTCATGTGAAATTAGAGACAGCAAATGCATTAAATGTATTAAATAAGTAGGTACTAAGTAAAAGGTCATGAGGAGTAGTCAGCATGGATTCACCAAGGGGACATTGTGCTCGACCAATCTCATAGCCTTCTATGATGTCATCACCGACTGGGTAGATGGAGGGAGAGCAATGGATGTCGTCTATCTTGACTTTAGCAAGGCTTTCAATACTGTCTCCCATGACATCCTGATAGAAAAGCTGAGAGAGTATGGGATAGACAGTGAGGTGGGTTGAGAACTGGCTGTTGGACTCCGCTCAGAGGGTGGTGGTCAGTGGAGCAGAATCTGAATGGAGGCCTGTGACTAGTGGTGTTCCCCAGGGCTCGGTGTTGGGTCCAGTCCTGTTCAATATCTTCATTGACGACCTTGATGAGGGAATAGCATCCACCCTCAGCAAGTATGCCGATGATACAAAGCTGGGAGGAGTGGCTGACACACAGGAACACTGTGCTGCCATCCAGCGAGATCTGGACAGGCTGGAAAGCTGGGCAGGGAGAAACCAGATGACATTCACCAAAAGCAAGTGTAAAGTCTTGGACCTGGGGAGGAACAACCGCATGTATCAGTACATGGCTGGGGGTTGACCTGCTGGAGAAGAGCTCTGTGGAGAAGGACCTGGGGGTCCTGGTTGATGGCAGGTTGGCTATGAGCCAGCAGTGTGCCCTGGTGGCTAAGAGAGCCAATGGGATCCTGTGGTGCATCAGGAGGAGTGTGGCCAGCAGGTCAAAGTAGGTGATCCTCCCCCTCTACTCTGCCCTGGTCAGGCCCCACCTCAAGTATTGTGTCCAGTTCTGGACTCCCTGGTATAAGAAAGACAGGGATCTTCTTGAGAGAGTCCAGAGAAGGGCTACAAAGATGATTAAGGGCCTGGAGCATCTCCCCTATGAGGAAGGGTTGAGTGAAGTGGGGCTGTTCAGCCTGGAGAAAAGAAGACTAAGGGGGGACCTTATTAATTTCTATAAATGTCTTAAGTATGGGATGCAGGGGGAAATAGCCAACCCCTTTTTAGTGGTCAGAGGAGACAGGATGAGGGGATTCAGTGGCTGCAAGTTAGAGCATAGGAAGATATTCAAGACCCATCTGGACACCTATCTGTGCAATATAAGGGAGCCTGCTTTGGCAGGGGGGTTGGACCCGATGATCTCTCGAGGTCCCTTCCAACCCCTACAATTCTATGAAATTCATGTTACCTTTGCAATATATGTAATTAAAAGACCGATATAGGAATATTTTGACACATTGAAGTACTAATATATTATAAAAGATTAATAAATTAAGAAGGGCTCAATCAAATGCTATTTATGTAATCCATTACACAGCTAATTTTTTGGACTAGTACAATTTTTATTTTTTTTTCTCATCGGGAATTTTCAAGGTCTTAACTATCTTCCTTCTTCTGCTTCCAATCAAAGCTGACCTCTTTTTTTTTCTCATTCCTTCCCCCTCGCTGTCCCTTCCCTGTCCCTTGTCCCCCATCCCCTCCCAAGATCAGCAGCGCCTGTTGTCTAGGACACTAGCTCAGAACAGAGAAAACCCACAGTCAGGTCCCTGCAGAGGGAGTTTTGATACATAATTAATCTATCACTTTAGCTGCTGAAAATGAACCAGAGAAAGTGACAAAGAGCGAATTCTCTGTGTATAAGACAGATTGTACAATGAGTGTTCTTGAATAGACAGAACAAACATTAAGGCTGCCCCAGACTAAGTTAACAATATACATTAAAGTTGTCTGCTGGAGATGATCATATATGAAAGTAATTGCTTATTCATTGGTCTAGAGGAAGAACAAGAGAAGGATTCAACCAATATACCAATGTGTGCTGTGCAAGGCATAGGCTCAAATCCACATGCATGCCAGAGGGCACACTGAGCTCAACTAGATCCGCTTTCTTTCATTATAACTTTTTTTTCCCCTACAGCTTTCTGCTTTATACCTGAAAGATATTTTTAGGAAATTGTGAAGAAAAACAAGAAGTAATTCTGTATTTTATAAATATCTACAAGCTTATATTTTCTTGTAAAAAAAGTTCTGTTGAAAATTTCGCAGAGTCCTGTACTCTCCTTCATCCCATGCTGGAGCATAGAAGCTCACACTTCCTAAACTCATTTCCTGCAGTCATTAAGAAACATATGAGTCAAACTGTGTAAGCTGGGTGTCCATCATTTGCTCTTTTTAGAAACAAATTTTACACTCTTGGGATGTAAATACTCAAGGGTTCCTGTTGTAAACTCAGTTACTTACCTGTTCAACAATCACAGAATCACAGAATCGCAAGGTTGAAAAAGATCTTTAAGATCATCGAGTACAACTGTTCCCATCCTTTGCTAAACCATATCCCTAAGTACCTCATCTACCCTTTTTTTAAACACATCCAGGGATGGTGACTTAACCACCTCCCTGGGCAGCCTGTTCCAGGCCCTGACAACTCTTTCAGTAATTTTTTTCTTTCTAAAATCTAATCTTAACCTGCCTGTTGGAGTACGTGCACGTAGGCACAGAGTGCAGACTAAAGCAGAGCAGAAGAAGCACGGCACGACCAATCAGGATCAAGGTCGAGACGACCTTAAACGAAGATAGCCCTCAGAAGAAGCAAGTGAATCCGGGAAAAACTGGATGAAGGAACCGCAAGAATGAAAACAAGAGGCAGGCTTATAATGATGTAACCCTTAACAAATAACCAATGATAGATTGACTAATAGGCATATATTAGCCACAATGTATAAAAGGAGCTAACTTAGAACTAATAAACGAAGTTGCTTTTATCACTCATATTGAGCAGGCCTGCTTCTTCCCCCGCCGTCACCTGCCCTGGTGCAGCTTCGTGCCATTTCCCCTTGTCCTATCTCTTGTCACTTTGCTGAAGAGATCATGGCCCACCTCCCTACAACCTCCCTTCAGGTAGTTATAGGTGGTGATAAGGTCTCCCCTCAGCCTCCTCTTCTCCAGGTTAAACATCCCCAGCTCCCTCAGCCACTCCTCATATGATTTGCCCTTCAGCCCTTTCACCCGCCTGGTTGCCCTTCTCTGAATTCACACGAGGACCTCAATGTCCTTCTTATGGTGAGGAGCCTAGAACTGGACACAGCACTCGAGGTGTGGTCTTACCAATGCTGAGTACAGGGTCACAATCACCTCCCAAGACCTACTGGCCACATTACTTTTGATACAAACCAGGGTGACATTGGACTTCCTGGCTGCCTGGGCACACTGCTGACTCGTATTAAGCCTGAGACATATGGCACATCACATGCAGCAATACCCATAGCAAGAGTTTAGAACAAAAGCTCAAGTGGTGTCCTGTTACTTCAGCTCATCTGAAGCTTCTTTAAAAGCAAACAAGAGTCATAGAATCATGTAAATTGTTTTTTTTCTCATTCAATTTCTATAACATGAAGGAGTGCTCCTGGTTGGGGAGTGGGTAGAGTTGTTAATTGTGGGCAAATCTTGTGTTTCTTGATTAACCTATCTTTCAACATTCTTTATGCTGGTGCTTTTACTGCATGATTGGAATAGATTCACTTCAGTTGGAAAACATTTCAAACAACATTTCTTAAATGAAAGCTCCAAGATGACGTTTTGTCTGAATTTTGGGACCCTTTGGAAGCAAAATTCTAGGTGGATGGCCTCTGAGGTCTTTCATTTTTATTTAAATTACTATTCCTGTTCATTTTATTATTCAGGTTTTGATCTCAGCATATGTTGTACCCAGCATGAGACAAACACAATGATAAGAAAAGCAATTGCGATCTTTTACTAGAGATTCAAAGGTACAAACCCATAATTTTATCTATATATGCAGGAATAATAATATTATTTTAGTGGAGTCATAGGAAGGGTCACTAAAAAACAGTATTAGTTTATTGTTACAGGCTTAATATAATTTAATTGTAAAAAAATGAATTTTATTTTATTGTCAACTGCAATGTTTTGGACAATGTTGAAAAATTTCCATTTTATTAATTTCTCACCTGCTTTTATGCCTGAAATTCATATTTAACTAGAATTGTTCATTGTCTCTAGAAAAATAATTAAAAAAAAAAAACCAGACAAAATTCTATAAAACAAAAATATTACAATTCCCAAATTGTCTCTATTATTGGAAAGTTGTGCACTGTTCTGCCGGAGGGTGGAAAAAACAGAATTCTGAAAATGTAGCTGTTGCTTTTACCTGAAAACTGATAATTTGCCTGTAGTGTTTCTAAATTTTCAGGAATGATGCACAATTCATATCAGTAATTGTTGGACTACATAGAACAAGAATTATTGAATCAAGTTTTTGGTTAACTAAATTCCACTATGAATTTCATGTTATTTTATGAGCAAAAGTTGCATACACTTGAAATATGATTCTTATAAATGGGAAGGATTATTCTTAGACCTACATCTAATGATCCTGTCTACTCTATGTTGAACCAAACCAAATTTTGGAATTTGATTTCAGAAGTGCATTCTTTTTAAAGTGGTGCAACTTTTAAAATATTTGTGTAGATACTGAAAAAGTTCAATGTAGAGCAGAAAGTGTTTTTACTGATCATTTACTTAGAAATAAATGTTGAAATAAGATCTGCCTTGAACCTCTGACTGATCTTTCACCAATTTTATTCCAAGTGCAAGGGAAGGACAGGCATATAAGCAGAACCTTTATCATGGAACCAGCAATAACAAATGAACTGATTTTCTTAGCGTGCTATTTTGGGCAGAAATACTGGATACTGCTTTCATTCCTTTCTGTTTTACAATTTTTTTCAGATTATTGCTTATTTAATAATGAAGACTTACACTGCTGCAAGGTGAAAGCCCTGCACGTTAAAGCTCCTCAAGTAACCTTAGGGTTAAAAGATGATCAGGATCCTGGGTTTCAAGCTCAAGCACGTTATGCTCTTGATTTAGCAGTATGGTACAAATTAGACATAATGAGGATTATTAATTTTCTCTTGTGATTGCATCTGGCAATCCTCTAGTAGAGAACAGTAAAAGACATTATTATTTCAAGTTAAAATTTTAGTAACACTCTCCTGGGCACTTGCCTTAATCCCTTTTTTTCCACCTATTTTTTTATCTTCTTTTTCCTTTCCAGATGGCATCAGATGCTTCATCCAACCTTTTTTCTGTTCACCTGGCTCTGTTCCTCTCACACCTTACAATATCCTTTTACTTCTGCTTAGGTTGCCTAGTTTTCTTAGGGGAACAAATGTGTCCAGCAACCTGAACATCTCCTTGTCCATCTGGATTCAGGGCCTCAGACTGAAGAGCATGCAAAAAGAGTAAGAGTCATTCCTTTCTTCAACAGTTTTTCATCCTCTTCCTACAGAGCTGCCACTTCTTCAGGATATGCTCTAGGTCCCTGCATTTATCAGAGACACTTCTTCTCTGGAGATAAATCCAATAGGCGGTTTAAACACAAATTAATCTGATGGTTTGCTTTCTAATGATCAAACAGCAAAGAGTTAAACTCCAATAATAGAGTTGCACTTCCTGAACACTCTGGACTTTTGTACTCTTGTGGAGACATATCTGCAAGGTGGCTTTATTGATATAATTTTTCTTGTGTTTCTTAGATTTTCTGACAAGCAAAGATAAACTTTGGCATTGGCAGGATCCTCTTAGAGATCTCCTTAACAAGTTACATACTAGCTAACAGCTTGTTAGTATAGGGTATTGACATAGAAGGACAGAGAGAAAAACAGTATTTGAAAAGAACAAAAATAGCATGAAGAAATTATGACCAGATTCTTCTGCTTGCAAGTTTTAACCACAACTATAACTTTGAAGCTCTTCCATATTTCTAGAAGTCAAAGTTATTGGCAAGATGAAGATTTTTCATATTTCTTTTTACAGGTGTTAAAAACAGTGTATTTTAAAGTGTCTTGTTTTCAGGAGTTGGCTTGACTATAACGGGTTGTAAAGCCACAAAGAAGACTGCTTCAGATGAATCAGCAGTAATACTCTTGCAAAAAAAAATGCTTCTTCTTGGAAATTTATACTCTAGCCACAATAAATGGGAGCTGTAATCCTTTTAGAAATGTGTGGAATACCACTTGTCTTTTTGTCCGGTGTTTTCACTTCTAGGAATAAGCTGAATGGGAAAAAATTGCAAAAATGGGAAGAGATGTTTCTGCACTGGAATGGCCATGAAGATTCAGCTCCAGGGGAAACATGGTGCCTGGACAGCACCAAATGGTGAGACAGCTGAGAGAACAGGCAATCATCCACATAAGCCTGTTGCATCTTAAAAAATATTTTAAAAGCCTGAAAGTATCTTAAAAATGACCCCTTCATAAGTATACAAAGTCAGCAGAACCTTAAGACAAAATCAGCTAGGGAGAAGGAAATATCGTGTGGCAGCACTATCTGGCTGCATAGTTATATTTGGAGTATTTATAACACTGTCAATCCTTTCAAGCACAGATGCTAACACAGCTGAATCTTCTGTTTTAATAGGAGCAGGACTATGAGTTTGTTATCAAAGCATTTAATAATATTTTTCAATCGAAAACAATCTGTAAAATAAAATTAAATAGTTTTATTTTGTTGCTGTCTTTAGAAACACAGTATTTTTAAAGATTTGGAAAATAAATAAAAGATGTATTTAATTTTAGACATGAATGAAATCTTTTGAGACTGACTGCTCTAGTGTAATAAGAAAGGTTTGCTAAAATTCCACATATGCAGTTTATGGGGACATTGTATCCACTCCTAATGGGAAAATGGAATTTTAAAATAATCAGAGTTGTGAATGATTTTTAGAAGTTGATGGTTTAAATAGTTGGGGTTTTATGCATGGTAATAAAACTTTATATATATATATATATATATATATATATATATATATATAAAGTCCATTAAATATTATATTCTTTAATCTCAGGTTTTAGTAAAATTCAGTATCTAGGGAAAACATGATGCTAATTAGCACCATTCTGTTTTGGTAATGTAAAATTGAAGAATTCAGGTTCCTTCTCCCTTTAATAGTGCTTTTATAAAAAGACAGCTTGAAAAACATATATATCAGCAAATGCCACATTTCTACAGGCCCAAATCCAATTTTAGACACAAGTTTGAAGATCACCACTGAACACAGCAGAACTTGACTGCATCCCAATAAATTCTACCACACAGAGAACATATGGGGCTTGTGCACAAAAGTCTAAACAGAGACTCTTAACACATGCACCAAGGTCAGTCTCCAGCTTTTAAGTGTTTCCTCTTATTTTGTTTTAAGAGGAAAAAATATATTTAATAAAAGCACATGGAACTGTTTCAGACTGATTCCTCATAACACAAGAGCACCTAAGCTAGGGAGTGAGCTTCTGAAGCATTCCACATTGTCTAGTTCAGGCACTTTTTGTGTATATTCATATATATTTTATATATTTTTAATATTTTTTTAATATATATATATAAAGCGCCTATCACAATATTGATAAATATTCTTTGGTACCACTTTGATGGCAGAGGTAAGATCAGGAGTCAGCCTGTCAGTACCTCAGCGCTGTTGCTTCTAACCGATTTAAAAACAAAACAAAACAAAAGCCACAAGACTTTCGTGTCAGCTTTCTTGGCTGGTGTTTAATACTTCTACTCCATCAGGGCTGGAGTGAGACCTATTGTGAATGACAACAGTTTGCACTGACTTCTACAACTGTCCTGCAAAGAGTGGCAAATCCTGCTCTTAGATACTAAATGGGAAGAGCCTGAGAACTGTATAAAGCCGGTTGAGTGAAGCCTCACAGTGAATTCTGCTCCCAGGCACAACAACCATTTAGCCCTGGGACCATCAACACAGCTCCCATCTTGCCAGGCTCAGGATATCAATGAGAGATCTACCACTGATCTATTCACTCCATGCTCTAGGTATAGTCACGGGTAGAGACTGAGCTCTGTAAGAGCATGTTTCATCAAGCCTATCTCAAATGCCTGCTCCAGGTTGAATGTTCTGACCCATGAGCTTCTGGTCTGGGTTGTTATTTTCCTGGAAGCTCAGGATCACTAGGTGAGATGCAAATCTCTGCATTGCAGGCATCCATACCATCAATTGAGCCCTATAGGCTATGCCTCAAATCTGCATTTCTTTTTGAACCTAGTCTTAAATCTGATCTTAAGCACCTTAAGACCTCGTCCCAATATCACCTGGAAATTAACAGCAGGAGTCAGATTTGGTCAAATCAAGGACAAATGCTCCTTCATTCATGCGTAAAACCACCCAGTCTCCCACTCTACTCATCCAAAACCAGCTGTCTTTAATAAAAGAAATATATAAAACTTCTCTGGATCACGTAATCAACCTTCCATGTCAGACCTTCAGATAGAAGAAACCAGTGTATCTTCCATAGATCTATAATATTCTGTAGGGGTTAACAATATAAGATTGCTAGTTTTGCCCTAAAATCACATATAATTTTATATAAATAAACTTACACTACTCAAGACATAGCAGACTGTGATTTTATTTATTTAATCTGAAGTAATTTAACAAACTGACCCAAAGAAAAGTATTTCAAATACCATGACTTGTAAATGTCAGTTGTTGGGTTTTTTTAAAGAAACAGTAAGATAGATGATGTGTTAGATTAACCTGAGCTAAGAAAACAGAGTCATAGCCAAAATTATAGACAAAGAATAATATCTGTGCAAGGAAACATGCTGAAAACAAACTAAGTTTGACCTCTGGTAATACTAGCAGCTGAACTATACATGAGTCTTACTTAAGACCTGTTCACTGGGGAAGGGTCCATTTTGTTGAACTAGTCCCAGTAAATTAAGTGTCAGGCAAGTTTTCTGCTATTTCATTTTCCTTCTCTAAGGGAACACTTCAGACCAATCTACTGAGGAACAAAATGAAAGTTCATCCTATGCCCTGCTCCTGTACAAATTTTAAAAAAATGTAAAATTATGTGATGGCCCAAAATGCTGAAGTAGTGAATTAGCATATTTCCTGTGGATTCCTGTCTAGCATCAAAATTTTGTCAGCCAACTGCTTCAACCTGATTTTTCATTTCAAAGGAATGAGTTTACAGATTCACAGATTCATAGAGCCACAGATTTGCAGAGCAGCAGGGGTTGGCAGGGACCACTGGAGATCATCTAGTCCAACCCTCCTGATAACAGCAGGATCTCCTAGAGTATGTTGCACAGGATGGTGCTCGGAAGGGTCTTGAATCTCTCCAGAGGAGACTCCACAGCCTCCCTGGGGAGCCTGTCCCAGTGCTCTGCCACCCTCAAAGTGAAGAAGTTTTTCCTCATATTGAGATGGAACCTCCCGTATTACAGTTTGTGCCCATTGCCCCTTGTCTTGTCACTGGTCACCCCGAGAAGACTCTGTCCCCTTCCTCTGGATATCCACCCTTGATTAGATCTCTTACCAGTCTTCCATTCTCCAAGCTAAACAGACCCAGCTCTCTCAGCCTTTCCTCATATGAGAGATGTTCCTGTTTCCTAATAAACTTTGTAGCCCTCCTCTGGATTCTTTCCAGTAGTTGTCTGTCTTTCCTGAACTGGGAAACCCCGAACTGGACACAATACTCCAGATGTGGCCTCACCAGGGCAGAGTAGAGTAGGATAACATCCCTTGACCTGATGGCCACACTCTTCTTAATGCACCCCAGGGTACTATTTGACTTCTTGTCATGAGGACATGCTGCTCCCTCATGGTCAACTTGTCCACCAGGACTCCTAGGTCCTTCTCCACAGAGCTGCTTCTCAGCAGGTCAGCTCCTAACCTGCACTGGTGTCAGGGGTTATTCCTCCTCAGGACCCTACACTTGCCCTTTTTGAATTTCATTTAATTCCTCTTCACCCAATTCTTTTGTCTGTCTAGATCTTGCTGAATGGTAGCACTGCCTTCTAGTGTGTTGGCCACTTCTAGTTTTGTATCATCAGCAATTTGGTGAGGCTATACTCTGTCTCCTCATCCAGGTCAGGATAAATATGCAGAATAAGACTGGACCAAACACTGACCTTTGGGACATCACTGGCTACAGGTGTCCAGCTAGACTCTGCATAACTTACATTTACATTTATTTTTTTCCCCATATCACAGTTGTTTTTCAATGTGTCAGCCTTTTCTCAGCACTGCCACACTGGGCTGCAGTTTACGGTCCCTTTTGAGTTGCCATGCTGTAAAGTGGAACAGGGAAGTACTTTTGTCTATGGTATTTTGGATGGTTTTTTTCCCAGAGTTCAGTGTTTATTTTAGCGTATCAGCATGACTGATGGGTGTAATAAATCACAAGAAGAGATGAGGCTTATTGTAGCAACCTTGTAGCAGCTTTCCAGTACTTAAGGCAGGGGGGGGCTACAGGAAAGTTGGAGAGGGACTATTTACAAGGGAGTGTTGTGATAGGACAAGGGGTAATGAGTTTAAATGGAAAGACTGTAGATTTAGATTAGATATACCCTTTATGAGGATGGTGAAGCACTGGAAGAAATTCTTCCCTGTGACAGTGGTGAGGTCCTGGCACAAGTTGCCCAGAGAAGCCATGGCTGCCCTCTCTCCGGCAGTGTTCAAGGTCAGGTTGGATGGGACTTTGGGCAACCGGGCCTGGTGGAGGGTGTCCCTGCCCATGGCAGGGGAGGGGGTTGAAAATAGATGACCTTTGAGGTCTCTTCCAAATCAAAACATTCTAAGAGACAAAAGTCTCTTAAAATGGTCATTTCTCCAGAGAACATGTATGTGCTATTACATCCTAATAGACTTTGGAGAAATCTGTTGGTGAGGATGGAGCTGTAGTTATAGACAGGAGCACTCGGCTGAGAGAATCTCTCAGATCGTGTTTCTCTTCAAAAATCCCTACACGACCCACAAGTATTTGCATGCACATTGAAAATTATACTTGAAATCTGAATGAGAACTCCCCACTTGAGAGTGAATAGCTTATCTCCAAGCATGAACCTAGAACTCATTCAAATCTAATATAAGGTACATCTTGCAAATGTACTTACAATAGTACTTCAGCTTTATGACATGTTTAAATGAAAACACCAGAGCTCATTCGTGATATGTTTTTTATGAGTTTTCATACAAACATATTTTTTTTTGAGACTCCAGTATTTATAATTCTGAATTACAAGAGTTTAAACACATGGAAATCTAACAGATGCTCTTAATGTGATGCAACATTAGCATGCAACAGCTATGAACACCTTATTAAAATAATATTAGAAATAATTGCTACATAAGTGGGATAAAGAAATGTGCTAATCCATTTCTTTTGGAAAATAATCCAGCCAGCATTCAAGACAGCTCCCTTATGCATGGAGCATGTGAAAGGCAGGAACCTCTATCATTGAATATTGCGGATGATCTAGAAAAAAGCTATTTTTAATGGTGTAATTTAATATTTGAATAGCACCTTTCATCTTCTGCCATAAGAATTTTACATCTGATATGAAAGACATGTGAGATTGGATGCTGTTGGCATGAATATTTAGGACACCGGGATTATGTTTCCGCTGCTGGACAGCCAGGGACAAATCATTTCTATGATCTGGGTTTTTATGACACCACTAGAATTGATTAATAATAAGACTCCCCTACTTTATAAAAAAAATAAATATACATTGAAAAAATATGAAGTCTAGTATCTGGGATATTATTTATTTAATTTTAATTTCTTCTTCCCTGTGCCTTTGTCATCAAAGCACCCTTAAATTCCTCTAAAGAACAGAGTTTGGAAAGGAGGTGAGAAGTCTCAGCTGACACTTCAGAGAGGACCTCAGAGAGGCAAAACATTTTTGTCTTGAACACATTTTTTCCATGCTGTCTCAATGGCATCAGTGAGCAAGAATTAAGGTTTCGACCCCAGGACAGATTCTCTAATACTGCAGGTTTCCCCACCACTATGGGTTATAGCTTCTCTTGCACTGAATGGTCCTCTTTAGGAAAAAAATATTCTTCTCGTTACTCACAGGTAAGATGATTCATGATCACATACTCTCTCTGGACGACTTCCGTCATTTCAGTAACTGGTTAGTTGATCACTGTATGGATTCAGGTCTTAATACACATCATGCGAATTTTGATCAAAATTTGTTTCATCTATCACTCACAACCATGTCTTGTCAATATATTTGCATAGATTCACTCGCGAGCACACACATTCCTGTTCTGTAACACTGGCCCATTGCAAGGGATTACAGCAAATACCTCTTTGAGAAAGATAAAAAAAAATTGAAGTATTACATACCTAATTAAAACCCCCACTAATTTGGTATGGGGTTAAGGCACTTACATGGTCACTGAATATAAGAAGAAAGCAGTCTTGACTGATCTGACAGTCATAAGAGTGGTCTGGAGACTATTCAACTTCAGCAATTTACAGTTTACACAGAACTATGGCATAGCAGCCAGAAAGGAACCTGAATTATCAGACTTTATAAACCTTAGATTAGCACTGAGTAGCACTGAGCCAACACCACATACTCTGCACTTAGCCAGAGTAGACAAGGTACTTCTATGTCTATCTACCAAACCACATTCCAGTGTACATGAGATTTTCATTGTGAACAGGAAAAATACATACTATTTACCATTTTCACAAATTATGTTTAACCACCTTGTATCCTCAAAAATGCATGTAATGTATGCATTTCAAACTGTTAACTTCTCTTTCAGTATGGTGATAAAACTCCTCCCTTTCAGATTACATATATACAGCTCTTACAGCTATTATTAAAAAAAAACCCCAAAACCAAAAAATGCAAGCAACAAAACACCTCCTCAAAAACCCCAAACCATCCTGTCTTGCTAACTCAGTTAAAATATGCTTAGAGAAGGGTAAATTCTGCATTATCCTGTTAGTGCTGAGCAACTGTATTGTCTTGGCATCAACAGTTTTACACATGGTTTAAAAATAGTTCTCTTAAAATGTTTTAAATGTCATGTGCCTTCTGTCTCTCCTTTATTCTTTGACTTCAAAGCTTCTAAAGCTTCTATTGTCTCAGTTCATGGGCATTAATTACATCTCTCACATAACTGTATAGGCTTGGAGATACTGACTGTTTAATCACTTGTTCCACAGCAGTCTTTAATTTTTTATTATTTTTTTAAATTAATTTCTTGTTCTGGACAGTCTCCCTTTTAATTACATTTCCCTATTTCATATCAGTAACTGAAATCATTATAGAGTGCTATAAACAAATATATTTTCCTATGCATAGGCTTGATTATAAAATCATAGAATCATAGAATGGCAAGAGTTGGAAGGGACCCCAAGGATCACAGAGCTCCAACCCCCTGCCATAGGCAGGGCCACCAATCTCAGGCCTGGATCTACACAAGGTTGCCCAGGGCCCCATCCAACCTGCCCTTGAACACTTCCAGGGATGGGGAATCCGCTACTTCTCTGGGCAGCCTGTTCCAGGACTTCACCACTCTTTCTGTAAAAAAGTTCCCCCTAATATCCAATCTAAACCTTCCCTCCTTTAGCTTTAAACCATTCCCCCTTGTCCTGCCATTATCTGCCCTTTTAAAAAGTTGATTCCCCTCCTGTTTGTATGCTCCCTTCAGGTACTGGAAGGCTGCAATGAGGTCCCCTCGCAGCCTTCTCTTCCCCAGGCTGAACAAGCCCAGTTCCCTCAGCCTCTCTTTGTAGGGCAGGTGCTCCAGCCCTCTAATCATCTTTGTGGCCCTCCACTGAACCCTCTCCAACAGTTCTACATCTTTCTTGTATTGGGGACCCCAGATCTGGACACAGTATTCCAGGTGGGGCCTCACGAAGGCAGAGTAGAGAGGGATAATCACCTCCCTGTCCCTGCTGGCCACCCCTCTTCTAATGGAGCCCAGGATACCATTGGCCTTGCGAGCTGCAAGAGCACACTGCTGGCTCATGTTAAGTTTCTTGTCTACCATGACACCCAGGTCCTTCTCAGCAGGGCTACTCTCAAGGAGCTCTTCTCCCAGTCTGTATCTATGTCTGGGATTCTTCCGGCCCAAGTGCAACACTTTACACTTAGCAGTGTTGAACCTCATTAGGTTCACCCGGGCCCATTTTTCCAGCCTGTCAAGATCCCTCTGGATGGCTTCCTTTCCTTCTAGGGTGTTGACCATACCACTCAGCTTGGTGTTATCTGCAAACTTGCTGAGGGTGCACTCAATTCTATCATCGATGTCATTGATAAAGATGTTAAAGAGAACCTGTCCCAAGACAGACCCCTGGGGGACACTACTTGTCACTGGCCTCCACCTGGACATAGACCCATTGACCACCACCCTTTGGCTACGGTCTGTTAACCAGTTTCTTATCCACTGGATGGTCCACCCATCAAATCCACCTCTCTCCAATTTAGAGATAAGGATGTGGTGGGGGACTGTGTCAAAGGCCTTGCACAAGTCCAGGTAGATGACATCGGTCGCCTTCCCTTTTTCTACTGATGCTGTCACTCCATAATAGAAAGTCACCAGATTGGTGAGGCACGACCTTCCCTTGGTGAAGCCGTGCTGGCTGTCCCGGATTGCACGCTTTTCCCTCACGTGCTCCAGCATGTCACCCAGGAGGATCTGTTCCATGATCTTCCCAGGCACAGAGGTGAGGCTCATCGGCCTGTAATTCCCTGGCACTTCCTTGCTCCCTTTCTTCTAAATGGGAGTGACATGACCTTTTTTCCAGTCCCCAGGGACCTCTCCCGACCGCCATGACTTTTCAAATATGATGGAGAGCGGCTCAGCAACCACATCAGGCAGCTCCTTCAGGACCCTGGGATGCATGTCATCCGGCCCCATAGACTTGTAGACATTCAGTCTCATGAGGCGGTCTCGGACTTGCTCTGCTCTTACAGTGCGGGGGGGATTTACTCGCCCAGTTCCCACCTAGAGGTCCAGGGATGCAAGGTTCTGGGATTTGAGAATTATGAGAATCCTGGCTGCCAGAGAAGACTGAGGCAAAGAACTCATTCAGTACCTCAGCCTTCTCCTCATCAGTTGCAGCCAGTTCTCCTTTCTTATTTACCAAGGGGGGTACGTTCTCTTTGGCCTGTCTCTTCTGGCCAATGTACCTGTAAAATCCCTTCTTGTTGTTTTTAACATCCCTTGCCAAGTTCAGTTCCATCTGCACCTTGGCTTTCCTGACCCCATCTCTGCAAGTCCAAACAGCATCCCTGTATTCTTTCCAGGCTACACAGCCTTGCTTCCAGAGCTTGTATTTGCCTTTCTTTTCCCTCAGTTTGACAAGCAGGTCCTTGCTTAGCCATGCTGGCCTCTTGCTCCTCCTGCCCACTTTCTTATTCAGAGGCACTGAGAGCCCTTGAGCTCTCAGAAAGGCATCCTTAAAGAGTAGCCAGCTGACCTCAACTTTTCTGTCTCTAAGGACCACCTCCCAGGAGATCTTGGTCAACAGGTCCTTAAACAGCCTAAAGTTTGCTCTCTTAAAGTTCAGTGTCCTGATCCCACTCTTCTCCAAGCCCAAAATATTATGCTATAAATTATTATAAAATTCTTCTTAATTTTAGCACTGATACCTGAAATCCATTTGTCCAGTTGTAAGCTTGCATAGGCATGACTAGTACCTGGTCTTTTCTAAGTGTGCTCATTCTCCCTTCAGAGATTTTTTTTAATTATATTTTTCTGTTGATATTGTACTAGAACATAAAATAGACAAGTGGAAAAGCTTTCAAAATGTTGTTCATCCCATTGTAGCTATAGAACATCCACTGTTGATCCCTCTTCTGAGAAATGAATAAAATAACATTTAATTAAACAGGAATTACACCTTAAGGCTCTCATACCTAGGAATTCAGTCCATTTTACATACTCGAATCACAGAAATATTACAAATCACCATTCATTTTTCTACCAATCTACAACATTCAAAATTGTGCCTTATACACAATGTTGAGAACCACATTATTTTCATTCCTTTCACCAGCTGCATTGACTCATCAGGTCTAATTTAATTAGTTACTGTACAGCATGACTTTATATACACATTAACAAAATCAGCAGATGCGGCCCAACTTTTAAGTCTGTCCTTTGAGAATTTGTGGTGGTTTGGCCCTGGTTGGAAGGCAGATGCCCACCAAAGCCACTCTATCACTCCCCTTTTTCAGCTGGACAAGGGAGGAAATATATATTGAGAGTCTTAGGAGTCAAGGTAAGGACAGGAAGAGATGATTCTGCAATTAGTGTCACGGCCAAAACAGCCTCAACACAGAATCAAGGAAAGAAAACTCTCTAATTTATTACACTGCACTGCACACCCAGTGACACCAGAGTCAGATAATGAGAAGTTAGACCAGATCTTAAAGCACCTCCCCCCACCCCTCCTTTCTTCCCTCCCACTGTGTAGGGGGGTAGGGGCAGGGAATGAGGGTTTTGGTCAGTTCCTCATGAGATGTTTTTCTTTTTAGCTGGGGCAGGGAGGAAAATTCCTCACACCCTTCCCCTGCACCAGCATGGGGTCCCACCCACAGGACACAGTCCTCCATGAACTTCTCCAAAGTGAGTCCTTTCTCACAGGGCTTCATCTCTTCACCAGCTGCCCCAGTGTGGGTCATTTCTATGGGGTACAGTCATAAATCATAGAATGTCTCCCAGGCCCAGACTGCTCCAGCCTGGTCCTCAATAGAGTCACAAGCCTCCCCCGTCAGCAAACCTTCCCCAGCATGGATGTCTCTCACTAGCTTATCTCTGACTCTCTCCAAGGGCTGCAATTGCTGGCAGAGGCTTGCTCCAACATCGGTCACAGCATCTTCCATATTTCTCCACCTGCTCTAGTGTGGGGCTTCTCCACGGGCTGCAGGTGGGGTCTCTTGTTCCCTGTCCTCTTCCATGGGCTGTGGGAGCATCTTTCTCTCCTGGGGCACCTCCTTCCCCTTCCCTGACCTTGGTGTCTGCACAGCTCCTTATGTCTTCTCACTCCCTTCTCTGGGGATAAAAAGAAGCTGCTTGCATTTTTCTTCTTCTTAAATGTGATTCCCAGAGGTGCTGTGACCAGTGCTGATGGGCTTGGCTTTGGTCAGGGGCGGGTCTGACCTTGAGTCAGATGGTGTTTGTTGGGCCTACAGAGAGCTTCTTGCTGCTTCTTTCAGGGGCCACCCCTGCAGCCCCTGTTCCTCCCTTCCTCCACCAGAACCCAGCCATGCAAATCTACAACAGAACCAAATTCTGTGAGCTGATTAATTTTTCAAGATTCCTGAAACCCCTCATTTGATTTCAAGCATGTGTATCCATCTGAATATATGGAAAATCAGTTACCATAAATGTAACTTACTTACCTGATATATTTTTGTCCCTGCTGGGTTTTTTATTTCATTGTGGATTTTATTTCAACTCTACTAATTTAATCACAATGAAGTACAGAGGATGCATTGTGAAAGGATATTTCTAGACTTAAGCAGGCCAAAAGGGATTAAAACTCATTAGTGACCCTGATTCCGCTATAAAAATCATGACAACTTTGTAAAATATACATTTAAGTTCTGTTATGACATTCATGTCTAGAAAAAGGGATATGATCAGTTAATGTGAAAACTACCAGAGTAGCTCCATTAATCAGATTTTTTTTCTTCTACAGATCAGAATGTAAACAGTTGAGCAAGTGCAAGTTTGTAAAATGTGTTTATTATATTATCCTTTTAACCTCATGAACTGTTTAGTATATTTAATGTGGAATTGCATCAATCACTCTTTTCTAGGCAACACTCAGTGTAGATACTTTGCATTCCTGAGAAATCTCATGAATAAAATTAAAGTGAGAGGAAATCTCAATATGTAAAAAAAATCTAGACAAAAGGATTTTCACCAATTTTTATTTTCCCAGGGGATGGTAAATCACTGCTGTCCTACATCAGGGTTAAGTACACTGCTCCAGCAGTGTCCCAAGCAAAGGACAGTGCAGCTATGAACCATTGCTCTCCAGTTCAGCCTGGCTTAATGCTACTGAGAAAATGTGATGGGGGTTAGAAGCCAGCTACAGGCAGAGCAACACTGAGCTAGCTGGCACTGACATACAATGGCTAGCAGTAGATACATGACCTAGACACCAAGTAATAAGTCATTTAAAAAGTTTTGTCGTGATGGACAGAGAGACAAGAGACCAGAAATACCCTAGCAACAGTTTCCTGAGGTTGACAGGAAAAAGTGGGTACCTCTTTTCTGCCAATGTTTTACCTCTTTTTTGTGTGTATCTGCCCAGTGGCCCAACCCAAAAAAATGGAATGGTGTATTCACCTTTCATGATCACAGTCAAGAACTTTGCAAGGAGGTAGGAGATTAAAGTTTCAAACCTCCTGTTGTGGTTTAACCCCAGCCAACAAATAAGCATCTTGCAGCCACTCTCTCCTCCCTCCTTCCTCAAAGGGATGGGGAGGAGCATGATGGGAAAAAAAAAAGAATTATAATAATAGTATATAACAACAATAAAAATAATAGTAATATATGTATATAAAACAAGTGAAGCACAAATGCAAATTGCTCACCACATGCAAAGAAAAAAACAATGCCTAGTCTGTTTCTGAACAGTGATGTCACCTCCCAGATAAGTTACTCAGTTACATACAGAGCATCCCACTATATGGTAGGGAATATCCCTTGGGCCAGACTGGGTCAGCTGTCCTGGCTGTGTTCTCCCAGCTTTTTATGCACCCAGCAGGGCTTGAGAAGCTGAAAAGACTTTGACTTAATGTAGACACTACAATTACCTAGGAACAACTAAAAGCATCAGTGTGTTCTCAACAGTATTCTCATACTAAATCTAAACTATAGCAGTATACCAGCTACTAGAAAAATTATTAACTCGATCTCAGCTGAAACCAGGACATCTCTCCAGGCTAGAAGAACTTCTATCAAGCTCTTCTTCTGGTTATCGTCTTCAACTTGTTAAGCAACAGTGCATGCTACTGACACCTCAAGCATAAATCTGCTTCTCTATGCTTAACCCCTAGCACTTTAGCACTCAGCAAAATAATCTGTCAAACAAGGAAGCATACTGCATTACTCTTACCTAAGAATAGGCAGAATAGATGATCTGGATTGCTGGATTCTGGGTTTAGCAGAATTTAGAAACCCTATCCCTTCCTTCATTGATGTTCTTAGAGAAGGGGTAGAGCATGAAGACAGAGCATGACTACATAGAGAGCTTTCTTGATCCACTCTTTAATATAAGAGAGATCACATATGGGCCTTCCCCACCTGTTTGAATGCTCTCATCGATGGTTTTTATATTCAAACATTTGTTTTTATATGTAGTATCAAAGCAGTTAATGATTCTTCTATAATTTCCTTACACTAAGGTTTTTTGAGCCTACTATAGGTTGTTCTTTTGATATATACAATTAAACAGCAAGCATAATGTTTCTAAAATCAAAAATTCATCGGCAACTTGTGCCAGGGCCTCACCATCCTCACAGTAAAGAATTTCTTCCTTATATATAATCTACATCTATCATCTTTCAGTTTAAACTCATTATCCCTTGTTCTATCACTACACCTCCTTGTACACAGTCTCTCTACAGCTTTTTTGTAGCCCTGTTCAGGTACTGGAAGGCTGCTCTAAGGTCTCCCCAGAGCCTTCTCCAGGCTGAACAAGCCCAACACTCTGGGCCTGTCTTCATAGGAGAGGTGCTCTAGTCCTCTGATCACCTTTGTGGTCCTCCTCTGGACTTCCTCCAATAGCTCAATTGTCTTCTTATGTTGGGGACTTGTTGCTGAACTTGCCAACAAGTTTCTGGTGACACATTACTCTGACTGCTGTTACCTGTTCAGGATTTGGTGGCTTTTCCTGGAATGCAAGATATTTTAAGATAAATTGAAACTGAGAAACCCCTCAAATACTGTTTCTCTTTAGAGTTAGCATAGCATGAACTGCGATGAACCAGCACATGAGTTGTATATTTCACTCCCATTCATCTGTCAGGTGCTCTTCATGGCATGTGAAAAGTGATTGATTAAATTGTCAGCAAAAAGAAGCCCTCAGAGTAGATTTGTTCTCTGTTCTTTATGATACACCAAGTAGCAACCGGCACACTTTTATTTTGTCACTTTACTCACCAGAGTTGTGCAAATGAGATGCTTATCTCACTATGTAAAGCATTTTGGTCTGTTTAGTTAAGCTGGAAAGGAGATGGATAAAGATATGAAAAAGGGGAAAATATGAAAGAGGGCAGAATTTTAATGAGTAAGTGAATATACAGTGATTCTGTTTGATAAAACCTGTGGGTGTTTTGTACCTTCGGGTAAAGAATTATATGCACTTATTTTATGAAACCTATTAAATCCCTTCAAAATGTTTCTGAGCAGATAAAACCGTCATAATTGACATCTGGGACTAAAGCAAAGTCCCAGAGCCTTTCACCAGATCATCAGCAGCAACTTGTCTCTCAGGGGAAAAAAATACATATAAGGTCATTTTTCATATTGTGGACCCTGCCCACTTTCAACACCATTGCAAATCCTGAACTAGACATCCTACAGCAATGCATCCTACAATTTAATTACGTGCAACATGAAAATGTGCTTCTTTTAAACCTTCTACATTATCCTTTGTGCTTCTCCCTATAACTTCTCCCTAGCATTGATCATGGCTTTATAGTCCTCTCTAATCTTTACAATCTCCTGTTTTTGAGGCTAGTGCATGTATAGACACCAGTGTCTATAAATTGTCTATGTCTCTGCTTTGGAAATTTGTTTTAATTTCATGAATTTGCACTACCGGAATGTCTGACTCACTGTTCATTTAATTAAAAGGAAACACCTTCTATGAATCAGTGTTTATTTGCAGGAATTAAAAAATAATCTGACATGTGTAGGTAAATTTCACTGTGGACATACATATTTTATTCAGAAAATATAGCATGGTTTCACTAACTTGATTTCTACTGACATACATGCAACAGGAACAGGTTGCCAAGAGAGGTTGTGGAAGCCCCATCTCTGGAAGTATTTAAGGCCAGGTTAGATGGGGTTTTAGGCAATCTGCTCTAGTGAGGGTGTCCCTTCCCATGGCAGGGGGATTGGAACTAGATGATCTTTGAGGAACCTTCCAACCCAAAGCATTCTGTAATTGTATTATTGTATGAGCAGTAAGAAGATATTGCACATCAAGATGGCCAGATCAAAATGCATTTACATCTCAGTCCACAAAAGCACTGGATATAATAAGAATATGCCCTATTGTTGCAGTTTTGCGTAGCTGGGTGTGGGGAGGAGAGGGGTGGTGGTGGGAGAGGTGGGAGTGGGAGGCTGCAGGGATGGCTTCCGCAAGAAGCAGCTAGAAGCTCTCTGCAGGCCCCAGAGAGTAGACATCGGCTGATTCAAGGTCAGAGTCATTTCTAACCAAGGCCAAGCCAATCAGCACCTCTGTGAATCACATTTAGAAGAAAAAAACCATGTTAGCAGCAGTATTTTGTCACTAGAGAAGGGAGTGAGAAAATGTAAGGAATTGTGCAGACACCAAGGCCAGGGAATAAGCGGGGGGGCGGAGGGGCGGCAAGGAAGAATGAGGTGCTCCAGGTGCCGGAGAGAGTGATTCCTCTGCAGCCCATGGAGAAGATCATAGTGAAGCAGGCTGTACCCCTGCAGTCCACACATAATGACAGGGAAAGACCAACCCATGCCACAGTGGGTTTGCTGGGGGACTTGTGTCTCTGTGGGGGACCAGGCTGGAGCAGTCTGGGCCCAAAGGTCAGCACCCCATGAAAGGGAGCTGCACCAAGGCAATTGGTGAGGAGATGATGCCCCAATAGAAAGGACTCACCTTGGAGAAGTTTGTGAAAGACTGCCACCCGTGAGTGGGACCCCATGATGCAGCAGGGGAAGGGTGTGTGTGTGGAATGCATCCCTGCCCAGCTAAGCAGAAAAACAGGATAAACTGACCGAACCCCCCATTCCCCATTCCCTGCCCCTCCCCGTGCTGTGATGGGGGGAATGAAGGGAGTGAAATCATGATTAAAGTCTGCTAAGAAGGGATGGGCAGGGGGAAGCAGACATGGTTTAAGATCTGGGGAAGGAAAGTAGCTTGTACGGAATTGACTGGAACCCCACACCCCATTCCCTGCCCCTCCCTGCACCATGACTGGGGGGAGGGAAGAAGGGAGTAAAATCATGAATAAAATTAGGTCTGCTAAGAAGGGAAGGGTGGGGGAAGGTGCTTTAAGCCCTGGCTGCACTTCTCATTACCTCACTCTGGTTTCACTGGGTGTGTAGTGTAGTTGCAATAAATTAGTTTTCTTTGTTCTGTGTTGTGCCTTTTTTGCCCATGACTCTAATTGTTGTGATCTCTCCCTGTCCTTATCTCGACTCCTAAGCCTCTCAATATATATTTATGTTTATCCTTATGAGTCCTTTCCAGCTCAGGATGTTCTATGGCTCTATGATTCTATGGTCCGATGATTCTGTGCTCAATGAGGTACGAAGAAACCACTAGGTGGCACCTGTCAGCTAGAAATGAATTAAATCAGACCAGCTCTGGAGGGGAAGGATTTGTAACTGTCATGTGGATGGCTTTAGGTAAAAAATACTGCAATTTAGGGAGGAAAAAGTAGGATTATGGCTAAAATTAAATCCAGAACATCATATTCACAAAAGATATAAGCACAGCTAGTCCAAAAGAAAATTCCAGGCAAGGAAAAAAATACATTTGAACCTGACTGATCGACAAGCAAGAAACTCCCATGTGCTTCTTATAGGTAAGAGCTGCTTCACTTCCCTGACATAGAAGGTGCATTCCTGCATGTCCAAGCAGCTCAAAGCCCTGCCCTCCTCTCCTGTAGCCCCCATTTCACCAGGATCACAACCTGTGCTCTTGGATTTCAGTCCCACTTGAGCAGCATCTCTGAACCTCTGATCCAGAGCTCCCACCTAAACTCTTGAGCTCCACCAGCCATCAGCCGAGGACCTGCAGTGTGGGAAGCAGTGCTATGAACAGCTTTCTTGCACATGTGCTTTTGTGCATATCAGGGTACACTTGCTTCCAGCTGTGACCTGAAAGTTCCTCTTGCTAGTACATTTTGTGCATACTCCTGAATCTATTATTGTTTGGATTTGTTTTGTTGTTTAAAAAAAAAACCAAACCAAAACAAACAAACAAAAAACTTTTAAAAAGGTAAAAAAAAAATCTCTACTTTTGGTGCTTCTCTAACAAACAAACTTTAACTTATTTGTATGTCTGCTGTTGATATGTTTAACCTTGTCAGACACAGAGATCATTTCAATATCATCTCCAGTATCCAGCAGCCCACATCAGCACATTTCTCTCTTAGACATAGGACAAGACATAACAAGCATATAGGAAAGGCTAACTTGGGACCTGCCACCCCTCGTTAATGTTTCACATCTCAGAGAAACTACACTTCTAATGCATGACTGCTGTGCAAGCTGCAGCTGATCAGTGTAGTCTACAATTTCCTATAGGGATTTTTTTTTTTTTTTCCTTTGGGAACTGATGTGATGCTGCAGTGCTTGTGCTTGGTCCCAGTTCCAGATATCCTGCTTGTGTATTTCAGCCATGTCTGGGTTTGGATGCTCACCCTGCTCACCTGGGCCCGGGCTCGCTGACCTGACATCCCAGCTGGACCTCATGATGTCCTTGTCCCCTCAGCCCTGCCCAGCCATTCCCAAATTCTCTCTGACCCTGGCTCCCCTCACTAGACCTTATCCTGCCTTGCTTGCAGATTTCCCATGGTGGCCTCTGTCACTTGGATTGTTCTGCACAAGTAAGGAACTATAGGCTAATTAATGGAAAAGGTCACAAGGTACATGATTTTTCTATTAAAAAAATTGTAGAAAACATCTGAGGCTATTCATCATGAACCTCAGTTGAAACCTGAAAAATTTGCTTGAGAAATGTTTCTTTTGGGCTTCTAAAAGTTGGGGGTTCCCCCTTTTCCTGCTATTGCAGTCCAGCTGCCCTGAGCAGCTCTGTCATCCTGACTGTTGGGCGGCATCAGGGGATGACTGCGGTGCAGTACAGGGAGTGGCCTGTCTTTCACATATGATGTAAGGCAATGGAGGGCATTTCCAAATCTTCTTATTTTGTTTTGTTTTCAGCCAAAGGCCTTTCAGCTGTCAGGTGTTCTCTCTTTCCAACAAAAATAAAAGATTAAATTGTCTGCAGAAACCAGACACATTAAAAAAAAAAAGTTACTTCTAAAGAAAACTCAATATCCTGTTGGAAAATAGCTTCAGTGGAAAACAACCAGCAAGAACGTTCTGCAGTTTTATCCCAAGGCCAATAGATTCTCTTAAAACCAAACCCACTTTCAGAGATCAACAACCTTCAATTTTTCAGTGTAGGAGAAGGAAAAAAACACGTTCCAATGGTCACCGAAGGGACTGTGTCAAATGTGAATGCAGAATAACATGTCAAGCATCTGTTGGTTTAATTAAGGAGCCTGAGGCACAATTATGCCGGCCATACAGTTAGCATTGCTGTTTATTTGCTTTGGGCATTTTACCAAGGATTTTGAGGAACGAACATAGTATTTGTGTATCAACAGCTTATAATATTAGCACTGAGATGTTATTTAAGCTGGAAATAACATTGAATGCCTGTTACAAAGCATTCAAGTGTGTTTAAATTTTGTCGTGGTATTATCATCTATAACATGCTATGTGATTTTTATAGATATAATTTATTTTCAAGCTGAAGAGAAGTGAAAGGATGGACATTCTTGACACTGGACATATTAGGTGTAGAATATTCTTTGGGGATCACCATCTTTGACAGTCCAATACCTGGATTGAATAGTTTCATTAAAGTACTGCATACCTGTGATTAAAATTTAAAAGTAACAATAACATAATAGCTGAAATATTTATAGCTTTAGCAATGAAATATTAATTTCAAATAGTATTTCTTGTATTGTTATTTCTTTTATAGCTGAAGCAAACAAAAGCTGAATTTTTAAATGTAAACCCTGCTAATTTTTCCAAATTTATTTCATGTAACTACTATTGCAAATGCAAAATAAATATATTAAAAAAAAAGACAATTAGGAAATGTTTGTGAAGGGTTGAAATTTCCCATAATGGAAACCTGATGAAACATTTGTGTAACAGTAAAGCCATCAGAATTGATCTGAACTGAGATTTAATCAAGATACTGTATGCCCACATACAAAATAAATGGAATAAAAATGTCTTTGCCCATGTTTATAAAAAGCAAAAATGGGAAGCAGTAGCTGAATCAAACACTGGATCAAAATACAAATGAGGTTAATGATTGTGTGCTCATTGCACAGGCAGTATTGCCTAGCCAGTTCTTCTCAAGAGAAATAAGGTAGCTGAAGGGTTAAAATAATCATATTTTGAAAAGGGTGTATATAAATGAAGGCATAACTGAGGCACGTTGGCTCATAATTTGTGCACATAGCAATGGTACTGATATTTTTCCATCCAGGCTTTGAATTTCCTAGTGTCTGAAAATGAATTCCATTTCTCCCTTCACAGACGGAACCTACAGACTATGCAAAAAATGCATCAAAGATGCCCAGAGCAGGCAGATCGTTCCTGTAACATCTTGAGAGGAAAAAAAACAAAACTTCATTCCTAGTTCGCTAGTGGCATCTGGCGGCCACACTGAAAACAAATGTATTTCGTTAGGTTTTTTCATGCCTAGTTAAAAGCTGGCTGAGGACCCTGGTCTTGTACACAGCCCCACGACAGGACAGAAATCCTTCACTGTCCTTCACATCTTGTTTTGCCCTGCTTATTTTGTTGTTCTGCCTATTCTTCATGCTGGTTAATCTCCTTTTTGGTTGCTTCTGATACAGCAGAGATCCTAACAGAAGTCTGTAGAGGAAAACGGTGATCCCTGGGGGTGGCTCCCATCAATAAGGGAAGACTGCTTTGAGGTATGTGGGGATACCCCATAACTGAGAAACCATCCTGTTTGCCTCTAAGCTACGCTTAGGGCTGATGTAAGAAAACTAAAACCATTGGATTGTGACTGTGAGAGAGCAGTTGAGATTTGAGCTCCATGAGAGGCAAGAGAGATTTTAAACATGATCTAGATTTAATTCCTGACATCTGCACTATTTATTCTTCTTTCCCATAACTGCTCCTACTGCTGAACTACTCTGTTGACTCCTGGGCATGAGTAAGTTCAGAGATGAACATGATTAAGATATAAAAGGGATAGCTGAAAGCTAGCACATGCCTGTGACATCTGCTCTTTCTGGAGGAGATGGAGACACTGAAGAACAAAAGTCAAGTTCCTTCTTCACTCCATTCTTGGAGGAGCCAATAATAAATAATGGTTCATTCTTATTCATGGGAATGAAAAAAAAACGAAGAAAGGTAGAGTGAGCCAGCAGCTAGAGAGGCCAGCTCTGCTCATAAACTGTATATGTAGAACTTTTCCATGGAGAAAGATTTCTCCATGCACTGTTGGCAATGTTCAGTGGTTTACTTAAATATATGCTTAATGCAAGGAAATCATATTTTGAGTTTCTGAATTTCAGTGACTGCCTGATGAAGCTGGTAAAAAAAAAATCAGCTGCAAAAAGACTTCATGTATGAATGTATCCATGTATACTACCTGGACCTACAGCATACTAATCATAGATTTCTGAAGAGAAAGAAAAAATTAATAACTGACACTAAATTACATGCCTCTTCCTAGATCCCCCCTCCCCAACAGAGAACAATAACTCTTGTAATGGACACCCTCCTTTAGTTTTCTACATACAAATGCATTTGGTGGGCAATAATGATTCAGGCTTTTATAACCATCTAAGATTTGTATCCTGTCCTTCAGGGAACACCAGTACCATCAATATGTGCCAGTAAATTATTTTTTTTAGTCAATCAAACAATCTACTAATTAATATCTTCCCAGTAAATATTATAAATGCATCTAGAATATTATTTAAGGATTTCTTAGCCTTTATTGTTAAAATGCTTCATTAAAAGAGAAGACACAGGACCCTTATTTCACATATTATCATTGCTGTGATAATATGTGCACACATATTATCATAGCTGTGATGCCCTAGAATTTCTAAAGTTCAGTTTTGTCCCAAACAATAGAACACAAAAATCTTTAGATTTTTCATAAAAATATTTAAAATATTTAAATTTTTAATTTAAATTGAAATAAAAAAGTCAAAGGAATCACTTCATTGTCATTAGAATGCTTAGATAAATCCACAAAGAGTATTGTTACAACTGCTGCAAGTTTTACTGGTCCAGGATTTCCTACCTACAAACTTCTAACATAACAGTTTTATCAGAATTATTATTTTTGTTGGACATCTCTGTTCTGGACACTCCCACTTCAGAATGTCAATTTTTAGAAAAAATATGCAACTATATTAACAAAAATCCAAACTCTCACTTGTTAAGGTAAAAATATGATGTAATGAATTACTAGCAAATTAAAATGTCTCTGTTGTTCTTCTGCCTTCTCTATCATCTGTTGTATGATTGTGCATCACTTACATCAGATAGAAACAGCCTTGACTAACTCCTTTCAGAGTCCCCATCTCACTGAAGAGGTCCTATAACCCTTGTAATCACAGTTACTTAGGAAGCACATCTGGATGTCTTCAACCTTACAATACTCCTACAAAGAGGAACTGTGTTTTTGGTTCTATTTTGAGGATTGGAACTAGATGATATTCGAGTTCCCTTCCAACCCAAACCAGTCAATGATTTTATACATGGGCAACTGAAGCAGAAATGATCTGATATTCCCAAACAGGGACTACACCCAGATCTCCTTAGCTAACACACCAACTGCTGACGTATACAGACACTGAAATAAATAAATCTCCCACTGGCACTAAAGTGATCCAGGCTGAACCATATGCTTTTCCAAGGCAAGGACAGTGCTGGCACAGATCACGCACATGTGTGGGTGGATGATGGCTGGGACTGATACATCACTAGAATTTTGACATCCTAACATTCATGTTTAGTGTTTTTAGCCAATAATGTTATGAGGAAAAAACAGTGTTGTTTATAATATATGATATTGTCCTAATCACAAAATAAGGCAGATTTTTTGTTTGTTTCTTCAGAACCCTTTATCTTGGACTTCTGGTTATTCACTGTCCCTGTGTCATGACTTGAAAATATTAGTATGCTATCTCTGCTGCTCAGTGTTACTCATTTTTCTGCCCTTTTAAATACTTTTGCTTTTAGAAAGACCCATGGCCTACTACTCCTTTTCTTTCATTTAATAAAATTAGGTAATATTCACCCCCAGTTTTATCTAAATGCTAATTTATAAATGAATAAGCTTTTCACATTTCCAGACAGAAAAATTAAACTATTGAATATGAAACTTCTGTAAAAGAAAGAATATGTCCTCCACACAAGGCTGTTTGGAAAATAAGATATATTTTTTGCCACATCAAAAGATAATTTTAATAGTTCTTTTCATACCTCCAATAAGCTTGATTGAATATTACATTCATTTACATGCATTTTTGTAAGGGAAATAACACAATATTTTGGATTATTGAACCCACAACTGAGACTTGATTTTTGGAAGAGATTTAAGATATTAATGAATAATAGGTGAGAATCATGGAGACACCACTGCATATATCAGCTAATCTCCTCATAAGATCTTAGTTAGGTTTTGGGGTTTTTTTTAATGTCAGCCAGCTCAAAAATCACTTCTTTCTTTTTGTGATGAACCAAGAAAAACTAAGTTTGAACATGGAGTTTTTAAAGTACGATGCAAAAACGTGTGTTTGTTCCTATTTCATTAACACCTGGAATTTACCAGGTTCTTAAATTGTTTATTACTAAAAATATTCTTTATCTCAGCACTGACGCAAATCTTAACACATTAATAGTCTTATTGAAGTTAGCATGCCCATTTGTGGATGTACAGATGAATAGGATTTTTTTAACCTTCTAGAAGTAGGGTCTTGATTTTTTATACTCCCTGATTTCTACTTCCTCCTGATTTATCCATAATTGTTGGACTTGAAATGCATTGTAAAGAAAAGTGAGGCAAAATGTTATTACTTGGAAAAAAACCAAACACAAAAACCCAAACATACCAGGATATGTATCAAAACCAGGACTCCTGTCACATTTAACAATACAAGAAACGAATCATGAATGGTACAGTAAAGTGACTTTCAAACCCACCTAGTGAGTTTTACCTGGTAATACAAAAAAATATACATTAATGCAAAAAATATACCTGTAGACCTAACTGGCACATCAATAAATGAGGGAACATTTATAGATGCATGTTCTAGAAGCAACTGTCTTACCTTAGCTCATGCAGCAGTTCACATAATGTAATCATGAAAAGTCTCTTCATGTTTTTGCAAGACAAAGTTTCTTAGGCCATGTGTCCTGGACAAATGCCACTACATCTGGGGCTAGAATGAGAATGCTTTTTCTTCTGATGTTCAAGTGATGCCAAGAATGAATTTTCATTTGATTATGTTCCTGATCATTGCATGTTCAATTAATCCAAACATCAAGCAGTAGAGCTTCAGCTTAACTAGATTCAGCAACCTCAAAATCAGCTTAAAGGTATAATGACTAAATTTACTGAATTTCTGTTCTAGAAAACTTATTTTCCTTAAGTGTTTCAGGATAATTTCTGTCCTGATAAACAGACAGAACGCCACATGATTTATAGAGTTAAACCACACAGAATAACCATAATATGAAATATTAACTGTTAATTAAATGACTAAATAAACAAATCACAGTAAAATGACCAAGTATGCAGGGCATTTAAACATCTGAGAACAGAAAAAGACAGAAAGCTGGGTGGATTTACTTTTCTTATGAAGTTGTACAGCTCATCTAATGAAAATATTACATCTGCTTAAAATTTTCCATTCTAGTTGACTTAAATAGACAATGTTCTTCCACTTTTTCTATATTTTTACTTTATATGTCAGAGCCTACACCATTTGGAATTATGCTTACCTGAATATTTCCTATTTTTAAAAATAAATTTATTTCTAGTCCTTTGGGAAGCAAAGTTTTAAGTACAAACCCCACATTTTCAAGCAAAAAGATTGTGGTGTTGATTAATAAACTCCAAAGCATTTTCGTCATTCAGATAACTCTTCAGCCATTTAACTTTCACAAGCTTTTTATTGTCATTGCAATATTGTTTTTTCCCACGTTCTTGTGAAAACCACCTTACTGTGCAGTCAAGGTATCATGCTGACTTTCTAAATTCTCAGTGAATCATTATGTCATTGAACACAGGCATAAAATACTACTGAAATATGGGCAAAAGAGAGTATTTGTCCGTATTGACTTCTTTCCTCATATCACAAAGCTAGAAAAAAATTAATAAAATATCCTATAGCGAGTATCACTACTTTTCTTGTAATATTATCTTTGGATTTGAGAACACAAAATGTGCAAATTAAAAAGTATAGATTAACAAAAATATGTTTTATTGTATTTGTTACTAGCTTCCTCGCTATGCAAGTTCAAACAGGAAATGAAGAAATACTGAAAGCAGAAATAGCACAGATGGCCACAGGACACTAGTCATAATATTAAATATTTATTTCTGTTTCTTTTAAGTCTACACACATATCTGTCTTTCTAAAGTGTTGCTTTTCCTTAAGGTAACCCAAGCAGTCTAATTTCATCAGACATCTGAATGTCCTAATAGGGTTCCCACAGTTGTTTCAAGAGGAAGAATTTCTTTTGCGAGTTCACTATGCAGATCTTTTGATACCTGTCCTATCATTGTCGATCCAGGATACATATTCCTATAGAAAATCTCTCAACACAATTCAATGACCATTTATAAGAGTAAGTAGATATAGAAGTGACATGTTTTGTTCCATTTACTAATGAAAATCACAGTTAAAAGGATGGTAGAACAGAAAAGACCTTTAGCCTTCTATGAACACTGTTTCAAATGTCCAAAATTATGAATACTCATTGCATAGACTGTGAAATATGAGGAGCACTATTACCAGGGCTATACTGCTTCACATCTCTTTTTTCTAAACAGAGCAGAACTTTTAATTTCAAAAGAAGTATGTTGTGGTTTTGGTTGCAGCCACTACTTTGGTTTATGTGATCCAAAAATGTTTCTCTTTTTGGCTTGCTACAGTAAAATCTAGCCCCTCAGCTCCCAGGAATGACCTTCATAAACAGTCTTATCTCCTTAATGCGCCAACCCACAAGCTTGGATACGTTTACTGGAAATTTTTGCAACTTTGGATACGGCATGAACTTTGCTTTCTAGGCTGATGTTGATGACAACATAAAAAAAGCTAAATTCTGAATTTCAGCTGATGAAATGAGAGTCCTTTACAGCAAATCTGTCTTAATTTGGAAAGATTTCATGCTGTGCAATTTTATTTTTAGTGACTCTTAAAATCTTAAGAATTATAATTTGAAGTACAGTTTAAAGGGAGGAAAGAAAAACTCCCTCATGAAGGAGAGCTATGCTAAACATACAAAGTTGTTGTTTTTATTTTTCTCCCCCTTTTCAGAAAAATCCCTAATGGACTTTGGAAAGTATCATCATATAATCTGCAAATGATGAAGAAAACACACACACAAAAAAAAAGCCCTGTCTAGATCTTAAATAGTTAAAAAAACTATTTTCATGTCTTTCCAGAAGATGGTAGTGTAACATACCATTAATGTCTTTTGCAGAACCTAACCAGTCTTCTAGTGTGGGAGTGATAGAAGTAAAAGAGGAACTAAGAAGAAAATAGTTTCTAAATTGCAAGGTTTAAAATGCAGAGAGGGTAATTTTGTTCCACTATAATGTTTAAATTTAGATGTATTGGCTAGCATAAAAATATTACTCAATACATCGGTTACTGAAATACTGCATAAAAGGGAGAATATAGTTTTGATTCTGAGTATTATTTTGCTGTCTTTGAGAAAGGAACACATTGAAATAAATATTATTGTGCACTACAGGTTTCAGAGCCTACCACACTAAGGCTAATGCTCTTCTGAGAAGTATTTCTATATTCTAAAACAAAGGCCAAACATTTCTATTTAAAACAAGTAAACAAATATAAGATCAAGTGATGTTGTTATGTCGAAGGTATTATAGACATAGAAGTACTGTCAGTGTCAAAAGCTGTAACTTTCCTGAGAAATAAATGTGTGTTTCATGTACTGAGTTTAAGTTCTAAAGAATCTTCGTAAGATGTACTGCTACTGATCATTTCTTGTCCTTATTCACACAGAAACTTGTGAGAAAAAAGTTGCAAACAAAACCCCCAAAATTCCAAAACACGGTAATAAATTCTGATATTAACTTCAAATAGCACTGTTTATGGATATGCATGTTTGACTTAATTACTCTTTTACTTAATCAAGTAAGTTCTATTTAATTAAAATATATCAATTTAAACACCATCCGGTCTGAAGGAGAAATTGAGAATTTTCTGCTTTCTCAGTACTTTTCACCTATAATTAATCACTCACAGTTAAGACGTTTAGGCCATAAATCAAATTCAAGGACTCCTGTTTTCAATTTTTAACTGTATAGGTTTTTCATACCTTCCTAGGTTATAACAAGAGCCAAATGATGCTTAATATTTTTCATCTTGAAGCTGTTCAGGCACTCCTAATTAATCCAACTTTCTCTAACAGTCACAATAAGTCATCTCCTTCTAGAAAAAAAAAATAAATTCTCAGTAAGAAATTTCTTCAGCCACTGGAATAATTTTCTCCAATCTTCTAAATTTTTGTTCATGTTATATAAGCCTTCTAAAAAGAATCTGTACTTCCATAATTTCTACAGAAAATACCTCTCTCTTTACTCCTATTGATCAATTCTCCATAAATAAATTTAAGAACAGATCAGCTGTAGTCATCTGTGTTTTAGTGATTTTATGCTTTCATAGAATGCTTTGAGGTGGAAGGGACCTCAAAGACCATCTAGTTCCCATCCCCCTACCATGGACAGGGACGCCCTCCACTAGATGAGGTTGCCAAAAGTCCCATCCAACCTGGCCTTGAACACTTCCAGGGATGGGGCTTCCATAATCTTTCTAGACAACCCGTTCCAGTGCCTCACCACCCTCATAGTAAAGAATTTCTTCCTAATGTCTCATCTAAACCTACCCTCCTTCAGTTTGGAGCCATTCCCTCTTGTCCGATCACTTCACTCCCTGATGAACTTTCCTACATAATATTCCCTTAATGGAACCAGGGTACAGTCACTGGGAATGTCAGACACTTTTATTCTTCCTAGGTGTGAAGCTTGTATTTAGCTCTTCACAAGACATTTTCTGCAATGGATGTTGTTAAGAAAGCTACATCTTTGGATACAGCTATTCTGTCTTCTGTTTCCCACCATTCTGCCAATTTCATGTCATCTGTGAACTTTCATTAATTGCAAATCATTTCAGATAATTGATGAGGGTGTTGAATACATGGCCAACTGTCTTTCCATCTGAAACCCCACTAGAAGCTTCTGTTTCTGTAGTGGCAGCACATCAACAACTTCTCTCTGGACTCTTGACAGTTCTTAAGCCATTTAATGTGCTCTCCTGTGATTGCTCTACCAATGTTTTGATGACAATTCCCGAAATAAACATATCAGAGTGGCAAGGGTTATGACTTGGTTAAATCCAAGCCCCCAAAACAAACAACCATCCAGTCCTGGAAAAGGGCCATACAATACTGATCCAGAAGC